>BHFT01051067.1:0-71233 GCA_004320025.1 Laticauda laticaudata
TATCTATCTATCTATCTATCTATCTATCGGTAGATACTGTATCTATTGTATCTAACGATATCTGTCTCTGTTCTATCCACTGCTATTATCTATCCATCCATCCATCCATCCCCTGGCCTTATTGTTTTTACAAATAACTCAAGGCAGTGAACATATCGCACACCTCTCTCCTCCTATTTCCCTACAACAACAACCCTTTGAGGTGAGCTGGACTGAGAGAGTGACTGGCCCAAAGTCACCCAGCTGGCTTTCATATACAAAAAGAAAATATTCAGGTATCATTCTCGTCTCCCATATAATCAGATTCAATTATAACAATCGCACTATCAAGCCTCTTGCTTGGGGAAGGTATGGCTTTAATTTTAGAAGTTCTCTCTCCCCCTGAGCCTCCTCACCAAGCATAGCTCTTTGTAGTGAATAGTCCTCAAGTGTCAGAAAAGATGCTCTAGAATAGATCTTTTGAGGCTGCCCAGCAGTACCAAGTAAGAAAGTCAATTACTATGACCAGCCTTTGTGTAGCATAACCCTGTAGAAGCAGCACTGAAAGATAACCTTGAAATGGTTCAGTAGAAACTAATCCAAAGTATGTAGCTCTCCTCAAGATAATGATGTGCCTTGGACACAACTACTCATTGTCTTAAACATTATAATTTAGTCTTTTGGGGAGGAAATGTACAAATATTGCAAGTTATATTTAGTCTTTAACAAAAAGAAATTTTGGCTTACCAATTACCACAGTTTCACCAAATGTATAATTGTTTCTCAATCAAGTCAGCCTTCCAAATTGAATCAAAAATTTAGCTGCAGTATTATAAAATTATATATATGTGTGTGTGTGTGTGTGTGTGTGTGTGTGTGAAGTTTTCGCGGGTACTTACATGTGTGGTATTCAGCTTTGTTCAGGTATTTTCCCACATCATCATAGTTGTGCTTTTAAAGTTGTAGCAATGTTTCGGCAGAATCTCATCTGCCATCATCAGGCTTCTGTAGTGGGTTCGTCTGCTAGCCATCTAGCACCAAATTTAAAACAGAAATGGCTGTGAAATATTTCACAGATGAACACAATACAGAAGCCTGATGATGTCAGATGAGATTCTGCCGAAACGTTGCTACAACTTGAAAAGCACAACTATGATGACGTGGAATAATACCGGAATAAAGCTGAATACTGTGTGTGTGTGTGTGTGTGTGTGTGTGTGTGTGTGTGTAATCTGCCATCATCAGACTTCTGTATTGGGTTCGTCTGTGTGTCAGGCTTTCACAGCCGTTTCTGTTTTAAATTTGGTGCTGTGAAAGCCTGACACACAGACAAATCCAATACAGAAGCCTGATGATGGCAGATGAGATTCTGCCAAAACATCACTACAACTTTAAAAGCACAACTATAACCACGTGGGAAAATACCTGAACAAAGCTGAACACCATACATATAAATACCCGCAAAAACTTTGAAACACACACACACACACACACACACACACACATGTATATATGTATGTGTGTGTGCCTTTCCAAATGTATGTGAAATGTTAATCAGATCATCGTGACATCCAAAATGAAGTGACAATTTGCATCACAGCTTATTCATGCATCCTTAATTCTAACAAGGAAAAAAAATAGAAGACAACTACATGGTGAAACATGGTGAAAAATCAAAAAGTGAAATATAAGAAGTTGACAGGGGCAAGTCAAAGAATATGTATAGGCAGCTAAGCTTTGTAAAGATGGTATCAGGAAGGCTAACAGTAATAATGAACTGAGATTAGTAAGGGATGCTATGAACTGCAAAAGATTGATTGAATAAATGGCATATATTTTTTTTACTTTATTTAACTTTAGTAACTGGATTCCTAAAATCAGGGGTGGCTTTCTTTTGGCTTTCTTGGATCTTGAAAAAACCTGAGCTACTGTAAGAAATAGCACAGAGATGCTGCATTTATGGAAGGTCATAGGCACTTCTAAATAATTTTTTAAACATACAGAGTCCTATTATATGGCCATTCTTTGGGGCAAAATGATGCAAACACCATGACTTAGCTCCAAGCATCCTGATTTTGGTTATAATATTATTATTAAATATTATTTTATGCTAGTTAAAATAAAGATACCATTTCTCCTGTATCCTCACAAAAGTATGTGATTATTTTATTGCATGCATGTTATCATTTTGGCATCTTAATAATTTGCTGTGGATGCTGCTGCCTGATTGTTAACCATCCTTGGTTTACTGGGGCTTAGATTGCTGTATAGGCTATAGCATTTATTTGAATCAATGTTTTATGCAAACTTAAATTCAACCACCTGAGATGATTACATACTGAAGAAGACTATGACCTGTTCTCTGACATTCTAGAGTCACAAGGCATGGAAACAAGACCTTAGCTTACAGCAGGGGTGTCAAACTGGCAGCCTGTGGGCCAGATGTGTCATACAAGGTCATACGCATCCCAGCTCTGCAAACGGTAAAAACACCGCAAAACATCACGTGGCAGCAGCGTGACATGGCGAGTTTGACACCCGTGGCTTACAGAAAAATAGATTCAGATTAAAAGTTAGGGAAAATTTACAAATAATAATATCAGTTCAATGGTGAAAATATCAAGAGAGGTAATGGGATCCCCATCACTAGAGGTTTTTCCAACAACACAAGAAAGTCATAAACTGCACAAAGCAAGGAGTTGCATTCCAAATGATTGAAGGAGGGGAGTATTGTCCCTCTGAATCACTTTTTTTTTTTAAACTTCTGGCAACTTCCTGGACTAATCCCTACAGTTTTATCTGACAAGGTTTTTCAGAAGTGGTTTGCCACTGCTTTTTTCCCTAGGACTGAGAGAAAGTGAATGGCTCAAGGTTACCCAGCAGACTTCATTGCTAAGGTGGGGCTAGAACTCAAGGTCTCCCAGTTTCTAGCCTGATGCCTTTACCATTAGGTCTTGTATATCTTTCAAATGCATGCATGCTGTTTCTTTTTCTACTCCCAAAAGTTCTCATTCCCCAACAAAGCGGACTGATTTAAATCCATAGAAACTTTTCTTGAGAATGAAATGGTACTTTTTTCAAGTATTTTTATTTATAACTTTATAATGTACAGTATACAAAAATACTATAGCATAATGGAAAATATTTAAATATTGCTTCTCTTGAATCAGATGTCATTGTGGGATGATTCAGTGTTTTCTCTGCATTATTCAGGGAATGTCTAATTTTTGTAATATAGATGAAATAAATATAAATTATGCAGTAATTTATATAAAATTGTAAAGTGTCTTGTAGCATCACACTAGTTAAACAATTTGATTTATCTACCCTGCTGATATACTGTAAATGCAATTAATACATAAACCATTTGTTTAAAATGAGTACTTTGTACAACAAGATAATTTGAACAATTTACAGTTTAACACTTTTCTTGAAATGAATTGTAGTGGTACATTATTCTTATCATTAGTCTGATATTCTATGAGCCTAATGAAGATATAAACCAACCTTCTTGTTCCCAACATCCATCAAATATACTGAAAGTACAATTCTCAAAATTTCTAGGTAAATGACCACAGCTGGGATGGTTGCTGGGTGAACATTTATTAAAGTGGACTATACTTCCAATATCAGAGACACTATTACACCTCTTTGACATGTCATTAAAATTTAATGGAATTTTCAATAAATGATAAGTGAGCTAACTAATCAGCTTATCACTTCAAAATATGTCAACTTTAGCATGTTTATGTAAAAGCCACAATCCTTGCCTCTAATTCTAAATATATTCAACTATGGAAACCTTTGCCCAGTTCTTAGATTGCTAACTAATAATTCAAATATAGGAGTCAACTCCATTTCTCTTTTTGGTACAGGTAATGAGTTGGATTCATAGCAGAGTTCCATTCAGAACATTTTTGCCTAGAGAAATAAAACTTACGGAATTTTAACTGATTTTGATTTCTCTGCAGTTCTTACCTGCATATCTCTCACTATTACAACTAATTCTTAACTGATCACAATAGATTTTAAGATGCATCTCCTGGATCAGAAAAGTTAAAAAAGATAGGGAGCAATTGCTGGGTTATTCATCTATCAGCACATACAATTTTGATATGCAGATGTTACTAGAATAATATGAGAAGGGAAGTACTTCTTATAACACTGTACTCCATGGAGATGAAAAAGATGGAATAAAATGAAACATGACATTCTTACTAAGTTTAATTATAATAAAGACATGCTGATTTAATAAATTTATGGTTAAATACTGGATATATGTACACTATTTTATTAGTAAAAGTATTAAACACTTTCCCTTCTCTTTTTTGTTTATTCTCTTCCACAATGAATGTCTACATCTTTGTCTAGAATTCCACATTAGTGCCTGGAAACTCTTTTAGGACAAAAAACATGCTTTGGATACTGCTGGAACAGAACACATGCAATGCAAATATCTATTAATGTATTTATAACATACAGAGAATTTCCTGGAAAAACAAGGCAATGAAGAATAATTTATAGTATAATTTATATGCACATGATAGTGTTTATTTGCATATATAAGTAAGAACTTAAATGCATACTGCTTTCTTTCCAAACTGGCAATATGGAAAGTGATTGTGAATTGAAAATGTTCCCATGGGGCCATAATCACTTAGATCCATTCATGTAACAGCTTTCATTGGTTGGTTATATGCTATCAAGTCATATCAACTCATAATGACCCCATACGAAGAGGTACTCCAGGACGATCTGTCCCCAACTTGGCCTCTCAGGTTGTTCAACAGTGCATCAATTCCTGCTGTAATCAAGGCTGTCCGCCTTGCTGTTTTAAGAATTATGGACTTCTTAAATATAATGTGTTCAAAATATAATAGTTTGAGCCTTGCCATTTGTGCCTCAAGGCTCAAATTGACCTTTTCAGTCATTAATTTGTTTGTTATCTTACTTATCTTTCTCCCATACCAAAAGTTAAAAGCATCAATACTCTTTCTACACTTCTTCAAAGTCCAACTTTCACTTTGTTAGAGTGTTACAGAGTAAACATGCATGATTCTGATCTTTTGCAGATAAATGCAGATACAATTTGGTAGAAGATATGCAGGAATACTTAAGACAGAAAATAAGAAAATACGAAAAATTTATTCAAGTTAACCCTACTTTGAATCTATTGGGCATCAAAGGAGATGGATGAAGTGAGCTTTCAAGTTTCTTTTGTTATGCCCAACAACAACCATGTAGCATTCCTGTAATCCTAGCATAATCCTAACCCTAACAGCATTGCCAAAAAGGCATTAAGAGTTGTAAATCTAATCTCACGAAGCTTCTCCTCCGGTAACATTAAATTGCTAACTAGGGCATATAAAACCTTTGCTAGACCAATACTCAACTACAGCTCAATCTGCACTGTATATTGGACAGTAATACAATTGAGCGAGTCCAGAAGTATTTCATGAGAAGAGTACTATACTCCTCTGTTCACAACAGAATACCCTATTTCACCAGGTTTGAAATTTGGGGCTTGGACAACCTTGAACTATGCTGCTTACAGTTGGACTTAAGTGTAGTACGCAAAATTATCTACTACAATGTACTACTTGTCAATGACTACTTCAGCTTCAACTACAACAATATAAGAGCACACAACAGATACAAACTCAATATAAACCGCTCCAAACTTGATTGCAGAAAGTACAACTTTAGCAACAGGTCAATCCCTGGAATGCACTACCTGACTCTGTTGTTACATCCTCTAACCTCCACTCCTTTAACCTCAAACCATATATACTCCTTTAACCTCAAACTCCTTTAACCTACCCATTATTGACCTCACCCAGTGGTGGGATTCAAACATTTTTACTATCGGTTCTGTGGTTGTGGCCCGTGTTCGTGGCTTGGTGGGCATGGCAGGGGAAGGATATTGTAAATTCCCCATTCTCTCCCCACCCTACTGTCCGGCTTTCCAGCTCCATTCTCCTGTGCAGGGCAACAAAAGAAGACCCAGCCAATCAGCTGGGACTCAATGGGAGGCAGAGAATAGATGGAGAATAGCCAGTCAGAGGTGGTATTTGCCAGTTCTCCAGACTACTCAAAATTTCCGCTACTGGTTCTCCAGAACCACCTCTGACCTCACCCCATTCCTAAGATGTCTGTAAGGAGCATGCATAAGTGCACGATCCTGCCGACTGTCCCTGTCCTATTGTCCCCATTTATTCGTACCTATTTTCTGTATTCTTACTCATGTTTATACTTATATCTATTATCTTGTAAGCGATTGACAAATCACATAAATAAATCAATAAAATAGTGTCTTTGTAGGGGTAGACACAGCATTTGAATAGATTTTCCAAGATCAAATCCTGGTCTGAGGCATATTTCTTCAATGTGGTTGATAATCAACCCTAAACATCAGAAATTATCCAACACTTCAATATCTTCATTGTTAGTTTGAAGACTAGTTGCTGTACCTGTTACCATTTCCTTGGCCTTTTTTATTTTAATTTTAATCACATGTTTTCACTGTGCTCCTTGACTTTCATTACCAGAGTTTTCAGATCATGTATCAAATGCATTCAGGATTTATGTAAATTCTGAAAAACAAATACTGAATAATTTTCTGTTACTTTTCCTTACCCTTTACCAAGACTTCAAAGTAGGCATTGGTTTTTGTTAGATGCTCTCCTGATGATAGGTGCAATGCTCTGAGTACGTTTAAATTAAATCACACACCAAGTTAATTAAGGAGCGTACTCTAATTTCCTTTTGGAGTAACATATTCACAGAAGGCTTCCATGCCACACTTGGAAGGAGTTTGAATATGTTTGATTAAAAAAATGGAGAGGATTAACGTTATCTATAAATCGAACTCTAATTTTTATTAATAAATTTCTAGAACTATCAATTTTGATTGTTCCAGTTCAGCAACTATGAACCGCATCAAAACCCACTGCAATATCATGGTAGAAGACATGGCAATAAAAGATAAATACTGGTTGTCTCACAAGTTCCGCTTGCTTGCCCTATTTTAAAAAATAGAACATATGATAGAATTTGTTGTACATTGAGAATAATTTGGTTACAAATTTTACTGCTTTAAATTGCTATAAATGTAGGCAATTAATGGATAATTTTTAAAAATTAATAAAATAATACTACCAAGAGGGGTACCCTCACATGAAAAAGGAGCAGTGCTTCAATCATGTAGGTTTGGCCACCTTCTTGATTTTATTTTTATTGCACTTCCATCCTATTCCACAGTTGCCCTGAGCACTGATGATAATAAAAGTCTCTCATTCTCTTGCATTTGAAGGTGATCAAGTCATAACTTTGGGAGGAATAAAAAAAACAATTTTATTACAGGTAGTTCTCATTTAGCAACCATTCACAGTAATGATAATGATGAAAAAGTTACTTTACAACCAAACCTCACAGTAATGACTTTTGCAGGTATGTAAAGCAAAGGACAGCTAATGGAAGATCACAATAATAGTTTATTTTAGTGACTGTTTCATTTAACAACTGAGTTGCCAATCCTAATTGTTGTTGCTAAAGGCAGAGTCCCTGTACAGTTGAATTTGAATTATGTTAGCTGAAAAACTACAATTCTTTTCTTTGTGTGGAGAAATTAAACATGACAGGAAACAGTCCAAAAGTTATTATGGTTCAAGTTGTTTCCTTCAGAATATGATCAGAGGTGTTGCCTGATGTTAAATTGCACTTGCTTTTCATCTCTGTTTATATCCATAAATAAAAAGATATACAAGCAGCAACTTAAACCTTTAGTATGTTTTAGTCCTTACACAACTTCTTCAATTACTGAAATCTCTCAGTGGGTTACAATGAAAAATAAAAGTGGTGTTCTGTATCCCTCAGGAGAAGGAAATTATTACTATAACACATAACTTCTTGCCATCTAGAGGAAGTGAGAATGGACAAGTGTTATTTTGATAGCTTTTTGGTATATTCAGGTATATTTTAAATTAAAAAAAACCCCAGTACTTAATAATATTTGAATTTTATACATTATTTAAACAAATATTGCATTGCAGGCTAAGCCTATTCATAGTTGCATATGAACAATCAACAGAATTTAACTTTCTGACTGTGCAAGACTTTAATGAATGCAAAAGTACAATACGGTAATTTAAAAAATAACTAAGAGCTGAAGCTTCTCCAATTTAGCATTGGCTCCAAGAAATCATAAAACTCATTACTTCATGATTTGTAATGATACTAACATCAAGCTATGAAAAAGACTTCAACAAACAATTTGTATATCAACAGCCTGAAAACAAACATGCTTATTATCAAAATGAAGCCCTATAATTGCTTTCTAGATTTCTGTCCTCAAAAGATAGAAGAAATATAAAAGATCTCTGCTTTACTTAAGATCTATTAAAATGAATTTTGAAGGAACAAATTAGGATAACTCCTGGGAAAAAAGCATCTTTTGATAATTTTTAGAATTTTGTTAAAGCCAAAAGACCAATAAGAATTATGAAAAATTATATATTACACATTATTAAATTTATGACAGGAAACAGGGACCATTCACAACAAATTGTGAGCTTATTATTAGCATTCAATTGATATATTTATGTATTTATTTATTAAATTTATACACCTTCTCCCTATCTGACTGTCCAAAGTGATTCTGGGCATATACCAGTTTGAAATGGTTTAAAGAACCACTACAAATATCATGTTTGAGATTCAACTAGTTATATTTTAATGTACTGAAATACTAACAGCATACTCTAGTATTCTGTTAAAATGAAGCAATAAATTATATTTTGTGAAGAGATTCTTTGGGCAGATAAAAAATCTGCCAACCTCAATAAAACCAAAACATGAGATTGTCTAAGCAAGTATATTTTTTTCCACAGTTTATAAACCTCTTCATTTCTCCTTTTGTTAGTTGTTTATCTATTGATATACAATATGTTTAAACATATATTTTATTTTACCCTTGTTTAAAGTTGTTTAATGTAACATTATTCACTCAGAAAAATATTTAAGAGATTGTATTTTCATTTCATGAAGTATTAAAGTTTAATATTTAAAAATGCTCTAAACTTTTAAAAATTAAATTCTTTCATTTATTTTTTAGCAGTCCCATACTCAAGCTACTCAACATGTTACCATTTTAGCGAATATGTTCCTAGAGTATTTGGTTTCTTGTGAAAATTGGGATTCTTCAATGAGAGCACTTTAAATTATATAATTAGCAGGCAACAGCAGCTTTTTCTAATAAGGTGCACTCCAGATGTGGGCATCATTCTAGGAATTGCAGTCGAAACACATCCAATGGTTTTCACATTTGGAGGAAGGCTGCTTTAGACAACAAAACTATGATAACTATAAATTCAAATATTCGTTTGTTACTGGGTAGCACATTTACCAACCCAAAAAGAACGAGCACTGGATGGAAGACTAGTAACCTGTCTTTGCCAGTTTATTGCCATCCCTTTTAATCCTTGAAGGCATTCATATTCAACTGTTATCCAGAGCAGAACTACAAAAACAAACATTCCCTGAAGTATACTTCATAGCTAAACTCAAAACAATGAGATAGAATGCTCCAAAAATCTCAATTTGTCTAGTGAAGAGATCAGTGAAAGTTGACAAATAAATGAAAGAGCTTTGAAAGGGTTTGGCAACTGATTGACTATGTTTATTTAAAAAATATCCATTTCATAGCATAGTGGACTTTTGAGCACACATTCACTATTCCCTGAAAACTATTTTTAAAAAAACTGCCATGCATTCACTGATTTTCCCTCTTTCTTTTAATCAACATACTATCATTTGTTTAACTGATGGAAATGAATTCTGGTCTATCAAACTGAAATTATCCCATAGAAAATTTTATCAGCATTTGGCAAGAGAAGGGAATAAGTCTATATAGGTTTCATATATGATTGGGATCCATCTTTATGTCCAAATATAGTTGGTAGGCAATTTGCTCTTGCATATCTTTTAAGAAAAAAAAATGCAGATGGAAACTAGCATTCAGATCCTATGAGGGGAAAAATGTTTTTGTCAACTGCCTGTCACACATACTCTACTTTTGATTCATGAGAAGGATAGCTGATCAACAATCTACAGATAGAGTTGATGAACTGAATAGAACAACTTATGACTTAAGTCTTTTGTCTCCTGCCTACCCATTAACTTACTTTTGGTGTACTGCAATATCTAACATGAATCATGACAAATCAGAAAGGCTTTTCATATTTAATCATGTCAAGGCTAATCTGAATGCAACACTAAAAATATATATACTTAGAGAGACTGCAATTGTTGAAATTTCTGCAAACAGGGAAGGGAAATTTTAACACTTAGCAAAATTACATTCCTATAAGCTATTGTTTGTTTCAGTAGGAAAGGACATATTAGTTTAAATATGGGATTTATTCTAAATGCAAATGGCAGTTTTAGATAAGTGTTAATCAGAAGGTGGTCTCATTCTAGCAATATAAAGTTTGATCAGGACACAAAGGAAGAAAATCAGAGTCATAAGAAGAATTAAGTTCTGTCATTTTCCTACCAATACAACCACTACTGTTATAAGGGTTGCCATGTTTATTGTTAACATTACATATTATACATTTAATTATACATTAAATATTAATTATTTGCATTATACATTAAATGCATATATTAAAATAGTTTGTCATCTGTCCAAGGCTAAGAGAAAGTGACTGGCCCAAAATCATCCAATTGGTTTCCAAGTTCTAAGAAAGGACCAGAACTTGGGTAACCTTACTCCAAAAGCTAAAATAATTACTCATTTTACAATATGTACATTCAAACAATTTCTATTTTGGGGGAAATATCCAAAAACATTCCATTTTATTGCAATTTAATATGATTATATAATATGTAAATTGAATATGACAGAGACTTTATAAAATTGTTAAAAGCATGAAAGAGTTTAGAATTTGCAGTGAACAAACAAAGACTAAAGGCATTTTTTCCTTCCATTCAGTTGTGTCCAATTCTTACAGATAACAGATAATCAGAGCTGGAAGGTACCTTGTAGGTCATCTAGTCCAACCCCCAGCCCAAGTGGGAGACCCTACACCATTTCTGACAAATGGCAGTCCAATCTCTTCTTGAAAGTCTCAAGTGATGGCGCTCCTACAACTTCCAAGGGCAACTTCTGTTCCATTAGTTGATTGTTCTCACTGTCAGGAAGTTTCTCCTTATTTCCAGGTTAAATCTCTCCTTGTTCATTTTCCATCCATTATTCCTTGTCTGGCCTTCATGCACTTTGGAAAATAGCTTGATTCCTTCCTCTCTGTGGCAGCCTCTCAAATATTGGAAGACTGCTATCATGTCCCTCCTGGTCCTTCTTTTTACTAGACAAGACAAGCCCCATTCCTGTAACCTTTCTTCATATATTTTAGTCTCCAGTCCCCTAATCATCCTGGTTACTCTTCTCTGTAGTTTTTCTAGAGTCTCAACATCTTTTTTGTAATGTGGTGAACAAAACTGGATGCAGTACTCTAAGTAAGGTCCAGTGGTGGGATTCAAATTTTTTGTGGACGTGGCAGGGGAAGGATAATGTAAAATCTCCAGTCAGAGGTGGTGTTTACCGGTTCTCCGAACTATTCAAAATTTCCACTACCGGTTCTCCAGAACTGATCAGAACCTGCTGAATACCACCTCTGTGTGGTCTTACTGAGGCTTTATAGAGTTGTATTAGTACCTCCCTTGATCTTGATTGGACAAATTGCTGCACTTTTCTTAGCAAGGTTTTTCAGAAGTGGTTTGCCATTGCCTCATTTCCAAGGTAAGAGGAAGTGACTGGCCCAAGATCACCCAGCTGGCTTTTGCCCAGGGTGGAACTAGAATTTGCAGTCTCCTGTTTTCTAGCCTCATATCTTAATCAGTGTACTAAATAAATGTACTTTCTAATAAAAAAGGGTGCTCCTTTTATTTTCCTTGAAAGCTCCTTAACTGTACAAAATAGCTCTTAAGGTTTTAAATCTGTATGATAAACATCATTGTCTTGGCTTAAGTATTTATTAGGCTTTTCTATAATCTGAATTTCAATTCTGTTGTTTTATTATTTTATAGAGGCTAATCATCTATGGCTAATTGGAGATCTTGCTCTCTATTCCTGTGTGTATGCATGAGTTTCAGATACTAAAGCTGAAGTGTTCAAATCCCATTCCTTAGTGCATTCATATAAACAAATAAATATTGTACATTATCAGATTACTTGTAGACATACTAGATCTGCAAACCAAAGCTTTTAACATTTGAAAAATCATATATGATCATAAATAATTTTAACCTAATATAACTAATTATGAAAAATACATAAAAATCTATACCAATCATGTTTAAAAGTTTTATCTCAAAAGTAAGGTGTCCAAAAAGATTGTTAAAGCTCTTCACTCTTTTTCAGTTTTAAATCCTAAATTAGCACTTTTATTCCTTGGTCATATCTTTACAGTTTAATGTTACCAAGGAGTACCAAGCCTGATTTGTTCAGCTTTAGATATGACCTTTATTACAGAGCCAGGAGCACAATCGCAATTGCTATATCTACTGATGTGTTAATAAAGGTTGGATGGAAAAGCAACAAGGAAAGTATAATCTGGCTGAGTAGATCAAAAATATCCACAGGACACAGTTGAAATATAGAGACTCCAATAGTTTATTGTTTATTGAGCTGGGTTGTAGAACAAGTTTGTTAGTTTATAAAAATGACCAAAAACAAGCCAGGACATTTGATATGCATAAATTCAGAATTCAGTACAGGTTCCAGCTGCTGAATCCCCTCAAATATTTGCACCAGGAGACCATGAGTTCTGGTTCTGATTTGGGCACAAAGCAGTGGTGGGATTCAATTGTTTTTACTACCGGTTCTGTGGGCGTGGCTTATTTTGTGGGTGTGGCTTAGGGTCATGTGACTGGGTGGGCATGCCTTGTTGGTCATGTGACTGGGATGGTCATGTGACTGGATGGGTGTGGCCAACTCAATGTCATTCACATCAAGGGGTGCCTCGTCTGGCCCCTCCCGTCCCAGCCATTCCTTGTCACACTCAGCCTCAACATATTCGATATGTTGAGTTCGATAAAAATGTTGTTCACCTCTTTTGACTTTATTATCTACGTATTATAGATTATCCACTTACTTTCATGGACCACTGAAAGAAGGAAATGGCTCACATGCTTTGCCCAAGAGGGTGATAGGCAACAGGCTTTTAGGGGGCTGCCAGAAAGCGGGGGACAATGTATTTCCCAAAGCACCAGAAGGATAGAAAGTCATCAAGGAGAGAAGCAACCTAAAACTAAGGAGAAACTTCCTGACAGTGAGAACAATTAACTAGTGGAACTGCTTGCCACCAGAAGTTCTCGGTGCTCCAACACTGGAAGTTTTTAACAAAAGACTGGACAGCCATTTCTCTGAAATGGTATGGAGTTCCCCCCAAGGTCCCTTTTAAATGTTATTCTGTTATTCTGACACCTTTCCCAGGACCTCTATTCAGATTTTGGCATCCTCAGAGTTTTCCTGCCTGAGCGGGGGGTTGGACTAGAAAACCTCCATAGTCCCTTTCAACTCTGTTAAACGCACCTGTATTTATGCTCTGGACTATTGACATGTAAACCCTGAAAAATACCTGGGCAAAAGAAAGGCAGTAAAATCATTCTAGGTGTAGGGACAGTGCAAAATATTAATATATGATAAATAATGGAACAATTAAAAATAATAGCACAGTTTTCTCTTCTTCCCTTCATTCTTCTTATTTTCTTTCTCTCTTTCTTTCTCCCCTTACACTTTCTTTCTCTCTCTTCCTCCCTTTTTCTTTTTCTTTCTTTTTCTCCTTTCCACTTTCTTGCTCTTTCTCTTTCTTTCTCTTCCTCTTTCTTTCTTGCTCTCTCTCTTTCTCTCCCTTCCTTCCTTCCTTTCTTGCTTTCTTTCTTTGTCTCTTTGTCTTTCTTTCTCTCCCTTTCTTGCTCTTTCTCTCTCTTCCTCTTTCTTGCTTTTTCTTTCTTTCTCTCTTTCTGTCTTTCTCTCTCTTCCTCTTTCTTGCTCTTCTTTCTTCCTATTTTTCTTTCTTTCTTTTTTCCTCTTTCTTTCTTTCTCTCCTTTCCTCTTTCTTTCTTGCTCTCTCTTCCTTTCCTGCTCTTTCCTTCTTGCTCTTCCTTCCCTCCTTTCCTTCTTGTCTCTATCATACACACACATACCTTTTCTGGGAAGAACTTATTGGGTGAACTCCAGAGTAGCGAAGGGCAGGACAATGAAGAAAGCAGCAGCCCCAGAACATCCCTTTCAAAGTACATGGGCAACAGCGGGCAGGCACGGCGCAACTATGGGAAGCAGCCCTAGGACATCCTGGCCTCCTGTTTGGGGCACAACAGTGGCAGTGGCGGCATGGTGGGGGAACAGTGGTGGTGGCATGGGGGCAGTGGTGGCAGCAGCGTGGCTATGGGAGAGGGGCACTGACATGCCCTGAAAGGGAAAGAAAAAGTGAACGGCTTTCTGTTTGCTTTCTCTGCTTTGCTGGAACTGAGAGGTGCACGGAGGCGCTCTGAAAGGGTGGAGAAAGTGAATGGAAAGTCATTCATTTTCTCCACTCTGCTAGGGCAGAGAGGGGCATGGATACACCCCAAAAGGGAGGGAGAATGGCTTTCCATTTGTTTTCTCCACTCTGCTGGGGTGGAGAGAAGTGTGGACATGTCCCAAAAGGGAGGGAGAAAGTGAACGGCTTTCTGTTCATTTTCTCCGCTCTGCTGGATCTGAGAGGGGCATGGAAGCACCCCGAAAGGGAGGCTGGGAACTCCTGGGGCTGTTTCCCATAGCTGCACTGCCACCACCACTGCTGCCCCACCCCCGCCCTCTGGGCTGGCCCAAAGCGGTGCCCCACTTGGCCTCCTCCCACCCAGAAAGGTCCCAGGTGGTGGGGCGGAGGCATGGAAAGGCCCCAGGTGGTGGGCAAGGGCCTAGCACAACTCGCAGGCTTACCTGTGAGCAGGCAGATCAGGGATGCTCAGTTGGGGCACAGGCAGCATGTGGGGAAGTCAGGTTAGGCAAGCCACGAAGGCCTAGCGTGCCACATAGGAAGGGACAAGTGACTGGGTGGGGCCACTGGCGGCTGGGCGAGCTGCACGAGCAAGCGAGCATCTGGTGGCAGGGCAACTGAACAACCAGGGAACCACTTTGGAGCTGTGGCCAGCCAGAAGTCGCTCCCGGTTCCACGACTCATGCCAAATTCTTGCTACCGGGTCACAAGAACTGGTGCAAACCAGCTGAATACCACTTCTGGCACAAAGCCAATTGGACTTTGTGAAAGTCCAGTTATTTTATTTCATTCCAAGGAAGGAGGCAATGGCAAACCACTTCTGAAAAACTTCATCAAGAAAACTGCAGGGATTTGTCCAATGGTGGGATTAAAATTTTTTTACTACTGGTTCTGTGGGCGTGGCTTGGTGGGCATGGCAGGGAAAAGTTACTGTAAAATCTGCAGTCAGAGGTGGTATTTGCTGGTTTTCTGAACTACTTAAAATTTCTGCTACCACTTCTCCAGAACTGTTCAGAACCTGCTGAATACCACCCCTGGGTTTGTCCCAGTAATATCTGAGAATTGAACACAATTGAAAACACTGGAAGAAAAAAAGAGGGTTTACAAAATGAGACAAATGTATACTAAATAATAAACAGCTGTACTTATTCCAGGTAATAAGTACAATCAGTTTTGTTCTAGTTTGCAATTCCTTCAATTTACATTTCACTTTAGCAAATATTTTTCTTAGTAATTCTGTATACAGAGTAGATTATAAATATTTATGTAAATATAGATTTTTTTTATAAAAAAAGAACAACTTTTACCCCAAATCAGGCAGGTTGAGTTGCTCACAGAATCACAGATTCATTCAGAGATCTATTTTTCTGCAATCGGCTATCTGAGTCTATCACATAAAAATTGTTTTCTAGCAAACTCATGAAATTTGCTAAGCAAGCAAACTCACAAAATTAACTCACAGCACACCATGTATGTAAATATTGAATTTTTTATAAAAAAGAGCAACTTTTACCCAAAATCAGGCAGAGTAAGAAGGCAGATTGAGTTGCTCACAGAATCACAGATTCACTTAGAGATCTGTGTATCTGCCATCTGCTACCTGAGTTTGCACTGAATAATAGACGCTTCAGGCTCAGCTCTGCCTTTAGATTAGCTAGAAAGCAAGACATCCAACAATTTCCTGCTTTCTAGCTAATCTAAATCTCCCGACACAGCAGAACAGCTGATGGTCAAGGGGAAAAAAGGAAGAATAGCAACTTAGCAGGCAAGTTTGATGGCGCGCATGCCAGGTAAGGAGTGAGTGGGCAGGGTGGTGTGGGTGGGGCCAGCCAGTGGTGCGATTTGCTGGTTCTCCAGCAGGTAGAATCCCACCCCTGGTGAGAGTGTGTTTTGCGCGTGCGTGTAGGCCATTT
The DNA here is from genome assembly GCA_004320025.1 of Laticauda laticaudata. Lineage (NCBI taxonomy): Eukaryota > Metazoa > Chordata > Lepidosauria > Squamata > Elapidae > Laticauda > Laticauda laticaudata. The sequence continues at coordinate 16,436 of BHFT01051067.1, forward strand.
CCTAAAAACCTCAGCTGTGCCACCCGGACAGCAGACAAGCGCTGCGCGTGGATGCGCAGTGTTTGAAAATCCTTTTTTCCCCTGCTTTTTCAACCTCAGCTGTGCTGCGCAAAGCAGTTGAGGTTGAAAAAGCAGGAAATAAAGGACAGCCAAGACCCAAGCAGGCAGCTGGGCCAAACAGAGCAGCAGACATCAAACTGGTTCGGTGTCTGCTGCTCTTCAGAGCTACAGGTTTTATAGAACCAGACCAAACCAGTAGCATCCCACCCCTGGATGCAATTCACTGGAAATGTCCATTTTGCTCTGCAAATTCATGGTGGCCCTAAGTGGATTTTATCCCAATGGGATTTTCCTATGTATTTTTCCAGGAAACATAGAAAAGACAGGCTCAATAATAATGCACCCTCCAAACATACCCATGGGCACCAAATACATTGGTGATGTCCATTGTCCTCTCTGACTTCATGGAGACCCAACTCTAAATGCATTTTTCCCCAATGAGATTTTCCCATGTATTTTTCAGGAAACATAGATAGGAAAGCCTCAAAAAGATTGTACCCTTCCTCACCATATCCATGGGCTCTAAATCAATGGCAATGTCGATTTTGCTGTCCAAATTCATGAAGACCTAACCCTAAGCCTAAAGGATTTTCTGCGAATGGGATATTCCCATATATATTGCTAGGAAATGTACATAAGTGAAGCATGAAAAGTATGCACACTCCTAACTATACCCTAGGGCTCCAAATCCATTGGCAATGTCTATTTTCCTCTCCGAATTCATGGAGACCTAACCCTAACCCTAAATGAATTTTCCACAAATGGGATTTTCTGATATATTTTGCTAGAAAATGTAGATAAGAAAAACTGAAAGAGTAAGTATCCTCCTACTCATACAAATGCGCTCCAAATCGATTAGTGATGTCCATTTTGCTCTCTGAATTCATGGACACCGACCTCTAACTCTAAGTGGAATTTTCATGAATTGGATTTTCCCGTGTATTTTACTAGAAAATGTAGATAAGAAAAGTTGGAAGAGTAAGTACTCCCCTACCGATACAAATGTGCTCTAAATCCATTGGCAATCTCCATTTTGCTTTCCAAATTCATAAATACCTAATTCTAACCCTAAGTGGATTTTCCAGGAATGGGATTTTCTATTCATTTTGCAAGGAAATGTCGACAAGACATGCTCAAAAAGTGTGCTCCCTCTTAACCATACCCAGGTGCTCCAAATCTATTTGTGATCTCTATTTTCCACTCCAAGTTCATAGACACCTAACCCCAACCCTATGTGGAGTTGTCCTTGAATGGGATTTTCCCATTTATTTTGCGAGGAAATGTAGATAAGGCAGGCTCGAGAAGAATGCACCTCCTATCCATATCAAGGGGCTCTGAATCCAGTGGCAATAACACTTTTGCTCTACAAATTCATGGAGATTAACTCTAAACCCATTAATTCAGAGAGCAAAATTGACATCGCCACTGGATTCAGAACCCCTGGGTATACATAGGAGGATGCATACTTTTCAGAATTATCTTTTCTACATTTTTGTCAAATATATGGAAAAATCCCCTTCGTGAAAAATCCATTCAAGATTACGCTTAGGTCTCCATGAATTCAGAGACCAAAATGGATACCAACAATGGATTCAGAGCCCATCAATGCAATAAGGAGGGTGCATGTTTTTCAAGCCTTCATTATCTACATTTCTTAGCAAAATACATGGCAAATTTAGATAAGGCAGTCTCCAAAAAAATGCACTGTCCTATCCATAACCAGGGGCTCTGAATCCATTGTCGATGTCCATTTTGCACTCCAAATTCATGAACACCTTACCCTAACCCGAAGTGAATTTTCCACGAATTGGATTTTTCCATGTATTTTACTAAGAAATGTAGATAAGGCAGGCTCAAAACATTTGTACCCTCTTAACCATACCAAGGGCTCTATATCCATTGGTGATGTCCATTTGGCTCTCCAAATTCATGAAGACCTAACCCAAATCCTAAGTGGATTTTTCGCAAATTGTATTTTCCCATATATTTTGCTAGAAAACTTAGATAAGACACATTGGAAATGCTTGTACCCTCCAAATCATATTCAGGGCCTCCGAATCCAATGGCAATGTCCATTTTGCTCTCTGAATTCATGGAGACCTAACCCTAATGGATTTTCTGCAAATGGGATATTTCCATATATTTTACTAAGAAATGTAGATAAGGCAATTCAAAACATTTATACCCTCCTAACCATACCAATGAGCTCTATATCCATTGGCAATGTCCATTGTGGTCTCTAAATTCATGGAGACCTAACCCTAAGTGGATTTTTTGTGAAGATGAAGATGGCAAATGGATTTGGATCCCCTGTGTATGGTTTGAAGGATGCATACTGTGTCTGGTCTTTTTTAGCAAAATAGATGGGAAAAGTTCATTCCTGTAAAACCCCATGTAGGGTTAGGGTTAGGTCTCCTTGAATTCAGAGAACAAAATGGACATTGCCATTGGATTCGGAGGCCCTGAATATGATTAGGAGGGTACAAGCATTTCCAATGTGTCTTATCTAAGTTTTCTAGCAAAATATATGGGAAAATTTTGCTAGAAACTGTAGATAAGACAAGGTGGAAGAGTAAGTACCACCCTAACCATACCAATGGGCTCCAAATCCATTGGCGATGTCCATTTTGCCCTCCAAATTCATGGAGACCTAACCCTAACCCTAAGTGGATTTTTCACAAAAGGGATTTTCCCACATATTTTGCCAGGAAATGTAGAAATGGAAGGCTCAAAAAGTATGCACCCTCCTTTCCATACCCAGGGCCTCCAAATCCAATAGCCATGTCTATTTTGCTTTCTAAATTCCCTAACCATAAGTGGATTTTCTGTAATGGCATTTTTCCATGTATTTTGCTACAAAAGATAGATAAGACACGATGGAAAATTTTGTACCTTCCTCACCATATCAATGGGTTGAAAATCCATTGGCGATGTCCATTTTTCTCTCTGAATTCATGGAGACCTAATCTTAACCCTAAGTGGACTTTTTGCTAATGGGATTTTCCCATGTGTATTTCCTGGAAATGTAGATGAGGCAGACCCAAAAAGTTTGCACCCTCCTTACTATACCCAGGGTCTCCGAATCCAATGACCATGTCCATTTTGCTCTCCGAATTCATGGAGAGCTAACCCTTACCGTAAGTGAATTTTCTGCAAATGCCATTTTCCCATGTATTTTGCTACAAAAGTTAGATAAGACAGGGTGGAAAAGATTGTACCCTCCTAACTGTACTAATGGGCTAAAAATCCATTGGCGTTGTCCATTTTTTTCTCATAAATCATGGAGACCTAACCCTAACTCTATGTGGATTTTACATGAATGGGATTTCCCCATGTATTTTGCAAGGAAATGTAGATAAGGCAGACTCGATATTATGGCCTTCCCCAGCCATACCTAGGGGCTCCAAATCCATTGGCAATTTTGATTTTGCTCTCTGGATTCATGAAGACCTGGAATCAGATACTTAGGTGGGTTGACTCTTTTAGAGCATACCTTAAATAGATTTCTTGGTAAAATGAACCCTCCTTACCATACCGAGGCCCTCCGAATCCAACGGCCTGTCCATTTTGCTCTCCGAATTCAGACCTAACCCTAGGTCCTAACCTAGAGGTCTAGGTCCTAACCTAGGTCCCTAGATCCTAACCTAGAGACCTAACCCTAACCCTACGTGGAATTTTCATGAAAGGGATTTTTCCTTGTATTTTGCTAGAAAACGTAGATAATATACAGTGGAAAAGTTTATATCCTCTTAACCATACTCGGAGGCTCCAAATCCATTGGTGATGTCCATTTTGCTCTCCAAAGTCATGGAGACCTAACCCTAACCCGAAGGGGATTTTCTGCGAATGGGATTTTTCCATGTATTTTCCTTAAAAATGGAAACAAGGCAGGCTTGAATAGTATGCACTCTCCTAACCACATCGATCCACTCCGAATCTATTGGCAATGTCCATTTTTTTCTCCAACTTAATGGAGACCTAACTTTAACCCTCTGTTGGGTTTTCTGCCATTGAGATTTTCCCATGTATTTTGCTAGAAAATGTAGATAAGTTTTTGTGGAAAGGTTATACCCTCCTAACCATACCAAAGGGCTCCAAATCCATTGGCGATGTCCATTTTGCTCTCCGAATTCATGGAGACCTAACCCTAAGAGGAATTTTCATGAATGTGATTTTCCAATGTATTTTTCCTGGAAATTTAGATGAGGCAGACTCAAAAAGTATACACCCTTTTAACCATACCCCAGGCCTCTGAATCCATTGGCAATGTCCATTTTGCTATCCAAATTCATGGAGACCTAACTTTAACCCTAAGTGGATTTTTTGCTAATTGGATTTTCCCATGTATTTTTCCTGCAAATTTAGATAAGGCAAGCTTAAAAAGTATACATCCTCCTAACTATACCCAGGGGCTCTAAATCCATTGGCAATATCCATTTTGCTCTCCAAAATCATGTAGACCTAACTCTAAACCAATGTGGGTATCCCATTTGCAGAAAACTCCACTTAGGGTTAGTGTTAGGTCCCATGAATTCAGAGAGCAAAACTGTGATTGCCAATGGATTCAGAGTCCATCAGAATGGTAACAAAGGTACATGTTTTTCAAGCCTGCCTCATCTACATTTCCTAGCAAAATACATGTGAAAATCCCATTTGCAGAAAATCCACTGAAGGTTCAGGTTAGATCTCCATGAATTTGGAGAGCAAAATTGACATAGACAATTGATTCCAAAGTCATTGGTATGGTTAGGAGGATGTATATCTTCTAGCCTGCCTCATCTACATTTCCTGGCAAAATTTACGGTTATATCCCATTTGCAAAAATTCCACTTAGGGTTGTGTCCCCAAGAATTCGGAGAGCAAAATGGACATTGCCAATGGATTCGTAGCTTACCAGAATGGTTATGTGAAAAACCAAGCCTATTAGGAACTGGACAATGGAAGTGGCTGGTGAGCTTCATCTGTGCATGCGTGGGATCTAGGTATGAAACCATTCCCACCATCACCATTGCCAATCTGTGGAGCCAGAAAAGTTGGGGACAGCTGATATAAGGAAATCAAACATTATGAAGACAGTTAAGGTTAGGGTTAGGGTGGGATGGAAATCTGTTTAGGGTAAGGATTAGGCCTCCATTAATTTGGAGAGTAAAATAAATGTCAGGAATAGATTCTGAGAAGTTCATTATTTTTAGGCTTCTTTTCTATTTCCAATCTGACCTATTTTGATTTCCTGTTAAAAGATATGGAAAAATCTTATTGGAAGGGAAATCCACTTTGGGTTAGGTTAAGGATTAGCTGGTGTAAATTGTACAATTTGAATTTTATTGCGTGAAATGAACTCTGTAATGTTTCTTATTTACATATATTGATGGTTTCAGCCCAAAAATGTTATTTAACATGCCCCTGCATGTTTGACCGAAACTCTGCAAATTCTTAATACTATATAGCTTTGGAGATCTTTAATCCTTGAGTAACTTAGTAGAGAAACTGACCCAAACTTCACCACCTGAATGGCAATGAAGAAAAAAGAGAGCTTGAGTTTTTTTCTCAGGTAATTTCTCCAATAGTTTCCTTAGGCTTCCTCTTCATCTCACACTTGGCCAAATTCTCTTCTCTCTTCTTCTCTTCTCTTCTCTTCTCTTCTCTTCTCTTCTCTTCTCTTCTCTTCTCTTCTCTTCTCTTCTCTTCTCCTCTCCTCTCCTCTCCTCTCCTCTCTTCCATTCTATTCCAGAAAAATAGTGCAAATTTAATGTAATGGGTGCATGTGAGACAGTGCTCATTGCCCTTCTCAGAAGACCTTCATCTGAAGAAAAAGAATAAAAGTAAGATCAGGTAATTTTAGAGGAACAGACCTTCACATCAGAATCATAACAGAACAAAGCATCATATTTCCTGATTCTTCACCTATAAATCAAATCTGGTACCTAGTTTGGCCACCTAAACAAGTCAGTATTGCTGCTGCTTCACAGAAACTCAAAGATCAGGAAGGTACAGGAATGATAGCATAGGCATCCAAGCATTTGAATTTTGATTATTTGACTATGGGGATGCTACAAAGGTCTTAAGTGTGAAAAATAGTTATAAATCATTTTTAACACTGTTGTAATTTCAAACAGTCACTAAACAAATGGTTATAAGTTGAGGTCTACCTGTAATTGCAAATAGCACAAGCAGGGTAGGGTTTTTCACCATTTAAACTTCTGCTTAGGACTATTAGAAATGCTGGAGACATTTTGTGAAACTGGTTTGGTAGTTTTCCTCCAAGCTTGCCTCGCTATTTTTTTTCCTGGACTCTTTCCAGTTCTACTCTTTTAATTTTACCTCTTATTAGAATGTGATTATGCCTTTCTAATTATTCTCCCATGAGTGCTTCCTGACATATTGTCCTTTGGCTATTTGACTGCTCTCTGAATGTGCACTTTCCCATCTTTATGTATTTTTCTGCCCAACTGAAAATTTTGATCATAACAACTATCATCCCTGCTCAAAATCCAGCATTAAAATCCCAATTGAGTTTTATTATGGTTTTATATTATTTTTATTGGGAATTGTCAAGGTATGATTATAAGGTAGGCAGCTATATAAATGTGATAAACAAATTACCTGATGCTTCATATAGGTCAGGGGTGTCAAATTCAATTTCATTGAGGGCTGCATTAGAGTTGTGTTTGACCTTGAGGGGCCAGGATGGGTGTGGCCAAGGTAGTTGTGGCCAGCTCAACATCACTTATATCAGGGGTGCCTGTCGTGGCCTGAGCACTCAGCCAACAAAAATGGGCTCCTGAGCTCTGTTTTTGGCTGTGAGGTTCTCCTGCCACATACAGCCTTCCTGAGCTCTGTTTTTGCTGGCAGAGGCACTGTGGGTGGTCCTTTGCTGTTTCCAGGGTGGCACTATGGGCCAGGTCTGGCCCCCAGGGCCTTGAGTTTGACACCCCTGATACAAATAGTCAGAGGTTCATAAAATGGAGCAAGTGATGAAATTTGTATGATAATATTTCAATGAAAACAGTCCTTACGTGTATGTGACATCATCATACAAATATGAAAGGGCAGACCTTGCTTTGTGATGTCACAATCATGTTTTGTCATTATTGTAATATGCACACACATGTTAGTATGTGTCTCATTTCATGAAGAGAATATATGCTAATGTTTTTTTAACTATTATGAGTTTTTTTAAGGACTGGATTTATTCATGAAGCAGAATGTTATCAAAGAATAGATAAAATCAGAGGACATTTTCAGTTTCAAAATCAGTGTATTTCTATGACAGTTACAGGAAGCCAAACAGTCTAGGGAGAAATGTATTTTCATCTGCCCTTTCTCTACTTTCTGACAGCATTTGTTGAAATATTAAACATTAAACATAGCAGTTTCTCATGCATTTTCTGCAACTTCCTTCTATTATCCCCTCTACTTTACCATATACTTTTCATATACTTTTATATGTCATATACTTTTAATAGTTGTGAAATTTTAATAGTTATGGAATTCTGAAACATAAATTTAAAAAAAAATCTGTCTCTGTACCGCAGAGTATTCTCATTATGAGCAACTATGTAAATTATTTTATTTAATAGAAAATTCAGTTAATTATTAGAAGGAAAATATACATATCAATTTCTTGATTTCTGACTCTTTCTGATGGCATCTTCTTATTTTCTTCCTGATGGCACCCTATTCTTATGTCTGAATGCTGTGTGTTCTGTCCTCACTATACGTTAGCCTGGGTGCAGCTAAACCCATTATCGTCCAATAAAAAAGGTTGTGCGGAGATCTGAATGTTTTATTGAAAGAACAGGATATGGTGAAATTGGGGAAACTAGGGATACATACAATGAGAACCAAATACAAGATAGACAGTATTATATTACTGCTGAACATAACAATAATAATAATTAATAAATACAAGCAATTTAAATTTCACCAGCTATGCTCTGTGTGTGGGATATGGGTTTGCCCTTGAATGACCACATGCCACAGATTAAGATGAATTCTTCTTTGTGCTTCTGCTTTCCCTAAATGCTGAAGGAAATGGAATCTGGCTTCCCAGCATGCATTTGTTTTGGGAGTGCAGGCTCTTGGGTTCAGTTTCAAACAATATACTTGATATTTGTCTCTCCAGCCACTAGATGGGTCTTGAGAGCAATAACAGTATGTAAAAGTTATATGCTGGAGCATGATACTCTGACTATCTTGCCAAAAATGCCCCACTGTTAGAGGTTTTTTTAAGTAGAAAATTTACAAGTTTGAATTTAAGGAAAAAGAAAACTGTCAATATGAAGGACTACCTTCCTAAGCATTCAGTGAGGGAGACTCCTACAAATGGAATCATATCTTACAACAACTATATTATTTTTCAGCACATTTCCACAATTGCAGTGTGCCCCAGACAAGAAGAAACCACAGCTTTAGTGGTAAGCTTGCAGTAATGCTAGTGCTAAAGAGAAAATTACTTTTTCTTTCTACTTTACTTGTGAAGAGACCTGCCTAATTAAGCATAATATAACACACCAATGGAAGAATGAATACCGAGTTTTACAATACAAAGAAGATAACCACGTCATTCAGGAAAATGCAAGGAAAATGTAAAGTCAGCCAGGTTCATTTTACAACTCTTCATATGCATGTGTTTAGCTGACTTGTTTACAGTGTTTTAAATGAAATCAGTTTCTATAGTAACATTTGCATCACAGGTTGCAATTATGCTGGTGGACAAATATATAGAAAGAGAATGCTGGCCTGTGAATTTTTATATTTTCTTAGAACAAATCCATTTTTCAATAAATGAATAAAAAAATCATCTTAAAGTTTACAACCTTCAGACCATTGGTTAAGGTGTTTTTTTGGCTATGTTTTGAAACCAATATCAGAGAAAAGAGGGGAAACATCATGACAGGTATATGAAGAAAGAAAGAATAGCAATATAAGCACCACCAAGAAAACATTAACAATCCTGGTGTATTGTATGTTCATTTTCTTTCCTTAAAATTGTTATAATTTTCATCTCACAAACTAATGAATTCATTTTAAATGAGCTGAAACCACAGAAATAAAGTAGAGCATGAACTTTCTCTAAAATAGCCTTTTCATCTTAACTGTGATGAAGTTAAGTAAAAAACTAAATGCACCAATTATCACATTAAACAAGAAGAAAACCTTCGACAAACCAATTCCACCTGCACTTTTTACAATTTTGTAAACAACAAGACTCAAGGTCCATCCCACCCCTGAAATGACCTAATGGTAAAGACTGCAATGATGACATCATTAAAGCCAACCTCTTTAACACATTCTTTGGCTCAGTATTTGTATCTGGCCTTCAGCTATTTGTAAAACAGCAATGATCATGCCTAGTATTCCTAGTCAAACCACAGACAACTAACAATGTCTAATACATATCGATTTTATAGAAGACATTGTTGAAAAAAGCCACCTGCGCAAAATCTAAAACCATCTCTATCTATTGACTGGATAGGAATATGAGCGCCTACTTCTTAAAAAAGCTACTCCACCTGTCATAGCCAAACCTCTCAGGCATAATCTTTGATAAAATCTTTTCAGGACCACCTCCTTGCCAAAAACTATTGTTCACAAGCCCACGCGGTCCATCCCCATCTTCGAAAAGGGAGACCTCTCACCTAGTTCGAAAATTACAGACCAATCTCCTTATGCTGCTCGTCACCTGCTAAAGTCATGGAATCAATTATTAACCATCCAGTTATCCTCCACTTTAGAGACAAACAACCTACTTCTCTAATAAACAATTGTGGTTGCAGAAAAAACTATCCTGTAATCTGCAGCTCTTACAACTGCAGAAAACATATGCGACTGCACAACTCAATCAGGGCAAAGCAATGGATGCAAATTCTATACTAGACTCTTAAAGCTGTTGGATTCACGCCGTGCTACACCAACCAAAACTACTTCCTAACAACTAAAATCTTACGGTATCTCTGGACACCTACATAACTGGATAGAAGCATTCCTGTCAGAACTTACAAACAACATGATCAAAATTGGGAGTCATCCTATTCAAATTCTGTGCCCTGTCAACAAGTTGGTAGATCCCCCCAAGGTAGTGTTTTTAGGACCAACTCTTTTTTCATACTCTACATAAATGACCTTCGTGATCATATCAAGAGCAACTTGCATTCTTTCACTGATTGATGTAAAAGCCATTCAACACCAACAGACAATACTACTACCTTTCCAAAAGACCTTGCACTAATATATCAGAATGGTCAATCAACATGGCAACTTCAAAAATTCTCAACAAATAAGTGCCGCTCTACATATTGGCCAAAAAAAAAAAACCCAGAAAAAATAAAAATACAAGCTAAATAGTCCAAGACCTTGTGATGCATCCAAACTCTGTCAAGGATCTTGAGAGTACCTCGATCATCTATATAGTTACTTATAGCAAAAAAGGCCATTAAGAGTTGTTAAACTTATATAGCTTTTTCTTTTGGTTATATTACACTTACTAACTGAGCATACAAAACATTTGCTTAGGACCAATACTTGAATATAGCTCATCAGTCTGGAACCCACATTACGTATCTGATATTAACACAGTTGAGAAAGTCCAGAAATATTTCACAAAGAAGAGTTCTCCACTCCTCTACTCATTGCCAGAATACCTATATAGCCACCAGACTCGAAATTCTAGACACTAGAAAACCTAGGACTAGACCGCCTTCGGTCCGATCTCAGTATAGTATATAAAATTCATACACTGCAATGCCTACCTGTCAATGAATACTTCAGCTTCAACCATAACAACACTAGAGCAAACAATAGATTACAAACTCAAGTTAATTGCACCAAACTTGATTGCAGGAAAACGACTTCAGCAATAGAGTGGTCAAATATCCGGAATACTCTGTTTGACTCTGTGGTTCTTCCTAAACCTCAAAAAAACTTTAACCTCAGACTGGTTCTACTATTACCTCAACCCTTCCTAAGAGGTCTGTAGGGGGTGTGCATAAGCGCACCAACATGCCTACTGTCCCTGTCCTATTGTTTCTTTTATTTTTTTTTCATTTTTCTTATATGTATCCATGTATTCATAACTATGTTTTTACTGATACCCATTATCTTGTAAGCAATTGACAAAAATAAAGAAATAAATAAAAGTATTCCCTATATATTTGGGAACTGAAAGATCTTCCTGGCACTGATATCTATTTCCTGTATCCACCCTAAAGACCAATTTACCATCTTTGATTAGACATATTTGGCTTAAATTCCATCATCCAAAAAAGGCTACATATGAGAGACAATAGTTGGTCAGGAATGACTTTAAAACCTTAATGGTTTTAACTATTGGTATTATGCTGCCAGCCAGATAGCATAGCTAACCAAGCAAAACCGTGGATGGCATCTGACAGCAAACTGGAATAATATTTGTTGGCTGGAAACAGAGATGGTATTCAGCAGGTTCTGACCAGTTCTGAAGAACAAGTCATGGAAATTTTGAATAGTTTGGAGAACCAGCAAACACCACCTCTGACTGGCCCTGCCCCCATCTATTCTCTGCCTCCCAAGTCCCAGATAATTAGCTGGGTCTTCTTTTGTTGCCCTGCACAGGAGAACAGAGCTGGAAAGCAGATCAATGGGGTATGGAGGGAATGGAATTATGCAGTAACCTTCTCTCAGGAGTGGGGAGGGAATGGGGATTTTATACTTTACAGTATCCTTCCCCTGCCACTCCCACCAAGCCATGCCCACAGAACCGGTCGTAAAAATTTTTTAATCCCACCACTGGCTGGAAAAGTGATGAAACCTCTTTCTTGATCACACCCAGAGGCTGAAATCTGGAGAAACAGTACTTAAGGGAGTATCACCCAAAGGAAAACCTGTTTTGGGATAGGAATAGGACTTTGCTAGGCAAAGTTGAAACTGACTGGGGGCGGGATAGCTTTTGTTTTGTATTTGTTTTTTAATATTTGTGTGGCCTTAAGCAGTAAGGTTTTACCCCCTGTTTTTATGCTTAATTCTTTACTGCACATGGGTATAGCAGAAAGGATTACTCTATGAGGTAAATATAGTGTACATAACACCAAGAGTGTATTTTTGGATCAATGATATGTTTACACACTGCCTACGAACTGTCAGTTTAATGGAAATATTGATATATTCAATTTTGTGCATTAAGGTCTAATTATGAGATGTAAAATTCTTTCTCTGTGTGTAACATAATTGGTTTGTTATTGTTGTTGTTCTGGGATTTGTTTTCTTTCATTTCATCCACAAGTCCCAATATGAAGAAGTGGTAATTTCTGTGACCAGTTATACCTGCAAGAAGTGTAGAAGTTCATGATTCTGCCCACTTTAAACAGAGTAGGCAAAGATGGTAACTTGACTGAGATGGTAAGAGATTGTTACAGAGATGGTAACTTGGTACATTAGGAGAGATATAAAAATAAACTGAAGCCAATTGTCTCAAGAATAAATATGAATGAAATGCAAAAGGGACAAACTATTATTGAGTGGTTTAGTCATGTAGACAAAATGATTAACTGGCAACATAAATGTGTGCTGTCCCAGCCAGTCTATGGGAATTGGATAGTTACTTAGGAATTATGAGCTGTCCCCTTAAGGGAATGTATTATGGTAAATGTAGTTAAAGGTATCCTGGGAAATGTAGTTCATATCACGTGGCCACATCTGTAATCCCGATTGGTCACTAATTNGGTAAATGTAGTTAAAGGTATCCTGGGAAATGTAGTTCATATCACGTGGCCACATCTGTAATCCCGATTGGTCACTAATTTGACCCTCGATGGGTTGGGGGAGTTTTCCTCACTTTTGCCTGAATTCCCTAACTCATGGCAGCTGCTTTCCATTGCTACAAGATGGGTTAGGAGATAACCATCTTTTACCTACAAATCAGATATGCAAAGGAATTGGACATAAAGAAGAACATCACAAATGTGAGTCATGAAGATACCTGATGAACCAATAATAAATACTTTGTATTGATGTTTTGTTGAGTTTATTTACCTCTGTAGAGAATATAGAAAAGTAAAAGATGGTTATTTGTATTCCTGAAGCCCAAGAATAGTAAAAGCGTTGCTTAATTTGAATTCCTGATGCCAAAAGAGGATTAAAAAGTAAAAAGATGTATCTGGATGTGAAATTTGAATTTCTGTGTTAGAGACAAAGATATGTTGAAGCCAGGAATGAACTTGGAATGTCTTTATGCCTTATGCCTCTCTGACTTTCAAAGACAATTTGAACCGGCAGGCAGGGGTTAGAGATTGCCCCCCTTCCGCTTGTCTTCCTGCTATTTCAAAGATGCATTTTACATAACAAGAGGGAAAGCAAAAGGGACAGACAAGCAACTTCCTTTATTTCATCTCTCCCTGGGCTAACTCAACGAAAACCAATAGCCTGTGTCCTGGAGTAAAGACAAAGGATGTGTTTTTCTTTATCTTTTGCTGGTCAGCGTCTGCCATGAGACCTCCAGCCATTTTACAACCAAGGCTGTAAAACCTCCTCTGGCCGGGTTTTATTGGGGCTATAAATCAAAGCTCCAACAAGTAAGCTATGTGAACAAAGAGCAGTTTCCTTTTCCTCATGAAGCATAGAAGCATCCATTTTATCTCCATGCTAGAAAAATTTAAATATAACAAGGACACACTACATATAACCCTTTGAAATGTTGTACTTGTTTGATGAATTTCTCTTCCAGCAAGTAAGGAATAAATACCTTTGGGACCCAACCACCCCTCTCCTAACAGGCAACATCACATCTTGGTAAAGCAGCCTATCTGGTGGTCAAGAAGAAATTTACAGTGAAGTCAAAGAATTCTTACCAATTTTTTTCCTTTTTTTTTAAAGAATAGGCAGGAAATTCTCCCCCTTTTTTTTCTCTCCAACAAAGAAGTGAGATCTAGGCAAACCAGCTCACAACAATATCTGCTGCTCAGGGAGAAATTTCCCAGAGTTTTCAAATACGTGTTTGCAAATTCTTATAAATTTTTTTTACACAGTTTCACAAAATTATACACAGTTTCTCAAATTTAACCAGAGTTTTTATTCAATGATAATTCCTTTTTTTTTTCAATTATTGTGGAAATTTTAAGCAACTTAATTCAAGGTTCCAGGATTCACTGCAGACCAGCATGTGCATAGCAACAGCGTCTGCCAGACCTTCTAGTGCCCTCTTATGTAGCAAGCAACATTGACAGGCGAATTTCTGTATTTAGCCTCAAGTCTCCAGACTTCGCTATGCAACCTCTAGTGCCTCCTTGTGTAGCAAGCACACAACGCACCCTAGAAGCAACCATACTGTGTCCTGTGCTAGCACTACCCAGACTTTGCAGTGCCACCTACATGCTCAAGTACTAAATTCAGCAGAAATCCTACTTTCCGCTACCTGCGCATAGTGCCCCCGAGTACAAAAAAAGGAATTACACGGAAAACCACTAAATTTTCCAAAATTCTCCCTTTGCCAATTTGAAGTATGGCAACTTCCTCAGCCATGACAGATGTCTCTGATGTACCAGAAGACCCGAATCCTCCTCCCACCCTTGTCGTAAACATGGAACCTGGTTCCCAACAACCAGTTTTAAATGTCCGACTCTCTGGAGAAGCCGTGATAACTCAGGAAACCTACTACCTCAGAAAGAATAGGACACTTACCGAACCCATGGAAGAACATTTGAGGGAAGATTGGGAGAAACAATATCGCCGCTACACAGACCTCATGGATGGAGCTTGAGAAGATCTGTATGCCCCAAAACATAAGCTGCCCCCTGAGAAACTCCGCACATTGCTAGATGATCGAGATGACCTTTTCTCACGGTGGAGACGCAGCGAAAACAACCTCAAGTCCATCCAATCAAGACTGTGTGAACTCCTCAAACACGTCCAATGCTTCAAGGAGATTCACAAGGAACATGAAGACTGCATCGAGGAAAACAAAACAGCCCTGCAGGTAGCACTCCACAACGCGCTCTGCCAGGAAGTAGCATCAAGGGAGCAGGCCATATAGCTCCTCAATCACATGTGTCTTCTTCCCACCACTTAAATAAAACCTCCTCCCTCCATCCCAAACCGGCTAGATCGCAAGCAGGTTCCAGCATCTTGCACCAATTCTTTGCTGCCGGCTCTCACCTTCCTTCCAAAGCATCCTCCTGTCATAAGCGACGCATTTAAGTCCTCCAAAGCAGCAAGTTATACCGACTGAGCCGCAGAAGCTGAAGTAGAAGCTGTTGTAGCAGATGCAGAGCTATGTGTTATAGAGGAGGTAATACAGCAGAAGGTGGCAGTAGCAGCTCAACAGGCTAAATTGGAGTTGGCCGAATGGCAAAGAGACGCTGCAACAAAAACTGCACAGGCCGCAGCATTGCAGAAGATGGCTGACAACACCTCCCTCAAATTCAACCTCGAAGAGTTGGGAGAAGAGAACCCAGATACATGGGTCAAAGTCTATGTAAATGAGCAGCACTCACTTCGAAACGAGCAGGTGAAACCACCTCAGACAGCTTCCACTACCAAGGGAGAACAGGGATGAATCTCAACCACAGACTTTACACGTCAGTTACGCAACTGATGTGGTAAGACCCAAAATACGAGATTCACTTCCCACTAACAGTAAACCCTCCCCAAATGATATGATATGACCTAAGGTCCGAGATGCTCTTCCCAGAATCAACAACACTGCTCCAATGTCTCACAACCTGCTGGCCGAGCAACTTAGCCCATCAGTGCTGAAAATGACTTCTTGACGAGTTGACATGCCATCAACGACAACTGCCACACTCAATCCACAGGCAGCAGCACTCCTGCCACAACCTCAACACCAATCTGGCTCCCAGGCACCACAAGGTAACTGCGTCCAGCTTACACAGCAGTGTGACGCTCAACCATCATCTCCAGTATGGGAGAACGACACCCTCCGTAAGTACTGGAAGGAAGACTACAACCCGTCGTTGACTTACAACCCGAACCCACCCTACGAGAATCCAGGGGAAGAACCCTCTATGTCAATACCTCTCTCCAACTCAGCAAATGCTGAAGATTACTGGAGAAACTTGTGTGTACAGAGTGAAAAGCTAAATTTGAACTCCAATGGAGTTCGCAAATTCTCTGCCAAGCCAGGCAGTGATTATCTAGCATGGAAGAAACTTTTCCTGCGCCCCGTTCAGGCGGCATACCTGAACCCTGATGAAATAATTGGACACTTGATAGCACAGCTAGGGCCACAGTCTGCCGAAATACCAAGGACACTTGATGCATCCCACTTAGATGACCCAGCCGCTGCCCTACGGTTATCATGGAAAAGACTTGACGAACTGTATGGCGCTTCCAAGGATGTAGAAGCAACACTCTTGGATAGCCTCAACAGTTTTCCTAAAATTTCTGTCAACCAGCCTCGCCGGATCATAGACTTCGCTAACATACTTGTCCAGCTGAGAACGGCACAACAGATCCCAACTTACTGGGACTCGCCTGTCTTGATCACGTCAACACGCAGAACAAAATTGTTCGAAAACTTCTGCAGGTGCTACCTGAAAAGTGGCTCCAGTTGTCTGACACCTTCATGGCCAAGGGTTGCCACCACTTTATACCCTTCATACTTCTTGAAGAATTCGTGTCCCACCAGGCGACAGTGTGCAACACACACCAGGCCTGTGGACTCAGAGCTGTTAGTCCTCCTAATGACAGAAGCAACCATATATCACCCTCAGGCCCTTTGCACACTACCAGGGAAAGATCCTTCATGGTTGTCCATAAAACCAAGATCGACTCCTCACCCACACACAGCTGGGGAGAGAACTCATCAGATACAACTCAATTTAGATCTCCGAACACAAGGAAAATACAGTTTGTCCTATGCACCACACTCGTCACTTGCTGAACTGGGTACTGGGTTTGCAGCGAAATCACTGACCCAATGAAAAGAGTTGCTAAGGGAGTACCAATACTTCTATAAGTATTGCGAATCCAAACATCCATCCAAGTACTGCACAGCCAAGGTGCAATGTGACTTATGCAATAGTGACCAGCACCTGACTGCGCTGCATCCAGACTCCGAGCCGCCACTGCAGATATCTCGTAACCCTCCTTTGGACAAGAAGCCTCAAAGTAACACAGAAGCATACAGGGCTCCTCAGCAGACTGTCAAACCACAACCAAAACCGAGGATGAGTGTCAACTGCACAGCACTGTGTGCTGACTCACCATGCCCTTGTTCGTGTCTTTCCATCTGTTAAGCCAAAGTGTACTCTGAAGGATGCCCTGAAGATGCCGTGAAAATGTACATGCTGATAGACACTCTAAGCACCTGCACCCTTGCCAGACCCGCATTCTTCGACCTTTCTGAGGTGCAACAGGATGAACTTCCCTTCACTATATCAATGTGTCATGGACCAAGAAGCACGGCTGAGAAAAGAGATACTGGACTTTGCATAGTCATTGGATGGAAGTTCCCGGTTCCCACTACCACCCGTATTTGAATGCGATGGGGTACCAAATGACCGCAGTCAGATCACAACACCTGAGGTCATAAGTAGCATGCCTCACCGATAGCACCTGGCTCATCACTTCCCCGCTCTAGATCCAGAGGCTGAGATTTTACTCTTGCTGGGAAATAATGCCCCACGTGCCTTTCTCTTCTCTGAGTCAGTCGGCGGCCCTGTAGATGGCCCAGTGGCCATCAAATCTCCACTAGGATGGGGGATCATAGGAATTGTCTGTGTCGATCAGATGCAGGCTCCAACTCAGGCAAATGCCTTAGCACCATCCATTCCAACAGCCTTCTGATGCCCTTTAGAACCATAGAAAACAAGAAAACCATTCCAGCCTAAAAGGCCGCCGGCAATCAGTACACTTTCACTAGGATACCCTAAATGGTCACCAACAACCACCAGACATCCACTAAGATGCTCTACATGGGCATTTGCCTCCACAATACCCTTTCCAACAGCTTCCCAATGCCCTTTGACACTGTGGAAACAAGAGTACCATTCCAACCCTAAAAGGCCACCAGAAGCAACCACCAGACTGTCACAATTGGTCCCAAGAGTACCTGTCAACCCTAAAAGGCCATCAGGAGTGACCACCAGACTTTCACCTTTGCCACCAAGAGTACCTGTACACCGTAAAAGGCCGCCAGAAGTGACCACCAGACTTTCCACTTTGCCACCAAGATGTGCACCCTAAAAGGTCACCAGAGGTGACCAGCAGACTTGCACCAAGAGGCTGAAGATTCAACATCAAGCTTTGCATGCTTTGTTTTGTATGATGCTTCATTAACGTTGACTGTTTCTCTTAGTTATATAGTTATCTGCTATTCATAGTATTACTGTTTACTGATTATCTTAGTTTATAGTTATTTTTTTTTCTTCTCTTAATAGTGGAATTTACAATTCCAGGCAGGGAATGTGCTGTTCCAGCCAGTCTATAGGAATTGGATAGTTACTTAGGAATTATGAGCTATTCCCTTAAGGGAATGCATCATGGTAAATGTAGTTAAAGGTATTCTGGGAAATGTAGTTCATGTCACGTGGCCACATCTGTAATCCCAATTGGTCACTAATTTGACCCTTGATGGGTTGGGGCAGTTTTCCTCACTTTTGCCTGAATTCCCTAACTCATGGCAGATGCTTTCTATCGCTACGAGATGGGTTAGGAGATAACCATCTTTTACCTACAAATCAGATATGCAAAGGAATTGGACATAAAGAAGAACTTCGTCACAAATGTGAGTCATGAAGATACCTGATGAACCAATAATAAATACTTTGTATTTATGTTTTGTTGAATTTATTTACCTCTGTAGAGAATACAGAAAAATAAACATATGAGTTATAGGTCAAGAAGAAACTGAGAAAGTTGTGATTGGATCAAATTGGTGCAATTCTCAATTTTGATTATTTATGATGCTGATTATTAGATACAATATTGTAAGCCAGGGAAGGCAACCTATAGGTCACCGCTGGTTCTTCTAGCACCACAAGATAGGACTGTGAAAATTAAATAGCCAAATATTGAATTTCAGCAATGTGATGTTTCTAGGAATTTGCATGGTTTGAAGCTCGTATCATACTTCCATTCCAATCTCTGCCCCTTCCCCAAAAGCCCCCCCCAAAATAACGCCATCTCTTCTGTGCTGTTACTAGAAACTTTCCTGTGACCATCCAACAGGAAAAGAGATTGTATTACAGTCCTTAGCCTTTTATACATTGCCCACCCTCTCTGCAAAACCTCATTTCCTGAAAGAATCAAATCATCTGACTTATTTGCTGGACATCCACTTCATGGAACAACAGTCTTTCTTTTCAATTATTCATTACATATGACTGTAGAATTCTTAAGTAGTTTGACTGTAAATGTTCTGGGGCCATTCTCTCCAAAGATGTAATTCTGAATAAACCAAAACCAAGCTGGGAACATGTTGAGGGGAATTGTTCCAAAAAAATGGGTTAAAATCTTTGTTTAAGTAACATCTAGATTTCAACACCCACAATTGTCTAGAGAATGTGATCATTGCTTGGAACTTTTGGAGTGAAACTGCACCCATCAGGAAGGCTCCAAAATTTGGGAAGATTAGATTAAGAAATTCTTCAAAAAGTGAAATAAAAGCAGAAAAGAGAGATGAGTAAGAAAAGCTGCCTTCTACAGATCCCTTAGCTACTCCTCAGCAGCTACTCAATGGAATCAAATGATATACTAAGGCCCGCCATTTTTTCCTCACTTGTGATTAGAATAGTAGCTACCGGGTTTATATTCCCTATTTTTTGTTAATGTTTATCCAACACAATTTTCCTACTGCTTCTTCTGTCATAGAACATAGAATAACAGAGTTGGAAGGGACCTTGGAGGTCATCTAGTCCAAACCCCTGCTCAATATTAGCCTCTACCTGGGATCGAACTCACAGCCTCCTGATTGTGAGGTGAGAGTTCCACCTCTAGACCACCTTAGCATTTTTCACTCTTTGTTATAAAAATACTGGTTTGTATTCATTTAACTCAATGAATTGTCCAAAGTTAGTTTTCCTGTCCCATTTCAGAAAATGAAAACTGTGATATCATCCAATCTTTGAGGCCTAGCATTTTCCTCTCTCATCCATCCACAGTTATATAAAACTAATGGTACTCAGAGACTCTCCACATGCTGGTAAACTACATTTCTCAGAAATCCGATTCAGGAGTTAAATATAATTCAGCAAAATCTAAAATGCCATAAGTTTCTTAACCTTGTGGTAAAACAACAGGGTTCCTTTGCTCCTTTCGTACAAAGGATGGCTTCTAGGGAAAAGGAATTATGGAGAGTGATATCTTTAGAGTACTTTTCCTATATTTACTGGTATACTATAAAATGTTATATACATTTGGATGATTGGATCCCTTGGTTAGCCCAATTTATCTATCTTTTTGGTAGTGTTTAATTACCGTCTTTCTGAAGCCCACTATATATGGATGAGTTAATTATCTATATCTTTTTTTCACTGTTCACTGCCATATAATTAACTTTGCTTCTATGCAGCTAGATCTTTAATTTTTAGTTTGGTTAGTATACAACTTCCTCAGTCCTGTAGTACCATGCAAAAAAATCACTATTCATTCTTAATTTGAAACCATTTTTAATAACATTTATCCTTAGTAGTCATTTGCTTTATTGTTATAGGGAAGTTATTCTTTAATTATGGGGCATATCTCAACCAGCATGGCACTTTGTATGCAGTAGAAAAAGCAGACTCTGTGCACCCATGCTGTACACAAACTGCTTGTGGCTTAATAAGATGTACGTGCTGGATCGAAAGTTGTTTGGACAGAAAAACATGGAAAGAACTGTGGAACAAATAAGCATGTAGTTTGTATATAACATGAAAAAAAAATTCATTTTTTAAGTTTTGCCAATAGAAAAAATCCTCCAGGATCTGACATGAATTAGCTACTGGGCAATTTAACAAGTTTAGAACATATCTCAATTAATGAGAATAAATGGCAATAAAATTCCAGAAAAATGTAAGTACTATTATAGGCTAACTTGCGTTTTCTTATTTTCCTGTAAATGCATAGGGGAAAAATTGGAGGATATACATAGAACCTAGTCTAGTTCTCTTTCTTCTCTATTCTTGTACCTAAACTCTCACTTCCATTTGAGAGGTGATCTTTTTCCTCCATTTTTGTTACCAAATTATCTTATTGCCTCATTTGCTTGGAGAAACCTATTTGCCTTGTATCTATAATTGTGTCTCTTGAAAAAGCATCAATTATGGAGTCCTTATTATTAACATCCTTAAGTCTATTATTCTCTTTTCCTGTTTTAACTCTGTTTTTATAATTTATAATTATTTTCAATAATTATTGTATAATTGTTTAATTCATTGTAGGCTGACCAGAGTCAATTTCCATGAGATGGGCAGCCATATAAATTTGATTAATAAATAAAAAAGTAAGTTAATTCCAATGCTTGTCTCAATTTTTGCTATGTACCTTCTTTACAAACTTTTGGTTCTGAGAAAAAGGATACACAATTTTTTGTGGAAAAACAAAGAATTTCAAACATTTAAGAATCTGACATCTTAGATCCGAAGATGAAATTAATTATTCTACACTTTTAAAAATGTTTCATGTATTCTTGGCAATGTTATCTTCATAACATACATTTGGGTGTATGTCAAGTAAAATATTTTCTGTTACTCTTATTTTAGAACAGTGTTTCTCAAACTTGGCAAATTTAAGATATGTGGATTGGGGAATTCTAAGAGTTGAAGTCCACACATCTTGAAGTTGTGACTGAGAATCACTGCTTTAGAATGTATCCCATTTAATTATGTCTTTTCTACTTATTTTCTTCTCTAAGCCTATATATAATTATCTACACAATGTTTTTCTCTAGTCAGTTTTTCCTTATTGGCAAACAAAATTCACAACCTGCCATTTCCATAGTTCTTTTTATTCCATATTTAACAGACAATAATTTCTCCAATTTCTTCAACTGGATTATTAAAAACAGTGCTTTGCTGTTATTGCACCATTAAAATTGCTTTTCTCTTCTGGAACTGAATACTGTCTTGTATGTTATGTCCAAGATAAATCTAAAGATATTTCATTTGCTTTTTAAAAAAATTATTATTCGGTATTAGAAATACGGTAGATCTAATAATTCCCCATTTAACTGAAGCACAGCATAGAAAGTCTACTATGTTATCTTAGACATCTGCTTATGGTACATGATTCAAGCATTTGTCTGTTCATATGGGTATTCATGTCAATCCGTAAATGGAGGACACACCTGTGTATGCTTGACTTGCTTTATGGAGTATCTCTCGCTGAGACCCGTTTTGAGCACATCTCTGTAAAACTCAATTATAAGATGTTACATATTAGTATACTCGTAATACCCTGTTCCCATTGGTCCACAAATATTCGAATCTGATTGGTGTTTTAAATGACAGTGATTGGTTGACAACTGCCGCCATATGATTGGCCCACCTGAGCGGCGAGAGATTTCAACGAGCCATCATTGGCCGCGAGCCGCCTCTATAAAATAGGCTGCCGCAGCTCCGCAGTCAGACAGAACCTAGCAACTAATAAAAGAGCTGAAAGTCACGCTGGTCTCAAGTCTCTCTTTCCGTGAACGCAACATAAGATAACTCCGCAAGCCTCTTGAACTCATTCTTTCTTTCACTTACAAAGTACTTATGGTTCTTTTTACTGATGTCAAAGCAGGGAAAGCCCTGTATCACATAATTCAATGGGACATGCTACTGATACTTCCCAATTGATATAAATGAGTACATTAGTTGGTTGAAGGTAAACCATAAATCAGTATGTATCAGTCTATACTGTCTCATAGTAACAGCCATTCAGCTCATCTCTGAGGTGTCCTTGGTGTACACCTCATTTTTACTTGCATTGATCAGTTTTATTGAGAAAAGGTTTGACAAAATTGGAATAGATATATGCAAATGTTTCCCTAATGAAGCAAATATATTAATCCCCTTTTTTTCTTTACACACACACAGATACATATACACTCTACACCTTTGATGGGATTCAAACATTTTTACTACCGGTACTGTGGGCGTGGCTTGGTGGGCATGGCAGAGGAAGGTTACTTCAAAATCCCCATTTCCTTCCCACCCCACTAATCTGCATTCCCGCTCCATTCTCCTGTGCAGAGCAACAAAAGAAGACCCAGCTGATCAACTGGGACTTGGGAGGCAGAGAATAGATGGGGGCAGGGCCAGTCAGAGGTGGTATTTGCCAATTCTTCGAACTACTCAAAATTTCTGCTCCCGGTTCTCCAGAACTGGTCAGAACCTACTGAATACCACCTCAGCTCTCTCTCTCTCTCTCAATCTCTGTGTGTATTAAATATGAGTTCTCTTATGCAAATGGTAATTACATAAATTGTACAGTTAGTGCTGACATTGATATGACATTGATAAAAGGTTGCAGAGTACATTGTATCATTTTATAACATAAAAATGTTTATATCTTTTAGCTTAATACCAAGTGTTCACTTTGTTGTTATGTATGAATACTAAAAAGGAAAAGGAAAAAAGGAGAGCTGCTTGGAAAAAAGTATATGGGCATTTAGCCTTTCACTTCCCCCTTTCTCTATACTGCAAGAGATCTGCAATGTTTAAACCCATTAATAACCATCTTATAAGTGTTTGTATTTACCTTTATAGTTACAAATCTTGCATATGTCTACTTCCCTGAAAATTATCCCAGTCAAATAGGGTTATTAAATGTCTGGCAAAAGGAAGGCTTGTCTTCTTATTCTTCATTTGGCAGGCATTTACTTAAAACCAAATGTCTGACTTTGTTTGGTTTTGTTTTTTAAATTTTGGATTGTTTGCACAATAGTTATTCAATTTTTTGTGGAATGTGATCTTATAAATTGTCTGCTTCTGTCCAAAGACTAGACAGGCTAGATTTATGTTATTTATTTTCTGATTAGAGCAATCAGCTTCAGTCCATCTCCTTCAAATCAAGATATGAGTCTGTAAATCACATGAAGTAAAGGATGGAAACTTATCAAGGAGGCATTCAACCTAGAACAAACGATAAATTTCGTGTTAGTGGAAAGTTGCTTGCTTCCAGAAGTTGTGGATGTTCCATTACTGAGGTTTTTAAGATGGCTGTTTGTCTGAAATGATACAGGGTCCCCTGATTGAGTAAAAGGTTGGACTAGAAGTCCTCCAAGATTCCTTCCAACTCTGTTATTCTCTGTTCTGTATTCTGATTTGTCCTGCATTTCTAGGGTAAATTGAAAAGCATGCTGTCGATTCTATATTATTCCTAGCAGATATTCTTGAAAGTAAAGATTTCTTGGAAAAATATTGTGATTGAAAAGGCCGCCTTTCTGATGCTGGAAAGGGACATTTCATATACATGTATGCCTAAGTACATTTTTTGTTCTAATTTTCATTGTGGATACTAAGAAATTTACTGTAATCTGTTTTTTTTTAAATGATGATCAAAACAATCAAAGCCTCAAATCTGAAAAGGACCTTCAGTCACATAATCTTGCCTTTTTATTTCCCCATTCGAGTGTCCCCAATTGCAGTGATTAAAGTAGCTAAGATTCAAATATTGTTTCAGAAATTGGGTTTATTTCTTTCCAATAAGCCATTTCCTTTCAAAATGCAAAGCCATTTCCTTATAAAATTAGCATTTTGTAAGGACAATAAAAATCAAGGGCAAAGTCTTAAAAATATACAATGATAACACACGCACGTACTCACACATGGGATTGGACCATTTAAAATCCAAAAGTGCAAAATCCAATCATGGAAAGTAACATTTACTTCAATCATAGTCTTTAAAACAAAGTTAACTATGTGAAACCGTCATATGAAACGTTAAGGAATGATGGAAGGGAGGGGAGAGCAATGAAACCTTGAGATGTTAATTTTCAATTTAAAATAGCACATTCATAAATAAAACATCCTGAAATATTCTGGGAAAAATGTGATTTTAAAAAAAATTATGCTGTATTGTAGTTAGCCTACATAAACATTTATTCATTCTCTCCTTGCTAAATTCTTAAAGCTCACAAAATTGCTTTCCCTAGCAGTCTCTAGGTGGGACAGTAATGACTTTTCCCAACACTTCCCAACAGAAAAAAATATATTAATTTTTACTTCCTTGTGATACCATGACTCACCTCGCTCACTCTTGCCTCCGACTCTCTATTTTTTACGTTTTCTTCAGTGATCACGAACCCAGGCAGGATATATATATGGATCTTTGGTTATTCGGGTTTTCTCCCGCATAGAATTGGAAGTATCTAGGCAACGTTTCGATTAAGTCTCATTCATCATCTTCAGGCTTGTTTCTTCAGCTCTGTGCTACTCTGAGAAGCACAGAGCTGAAGAAACAAGCCTGAAGATGATGAATGAGACTTCGAAATGTTGCCTAGATACTTCCAATTCTACGCGGGAGAAAACCCGAATAACCAAAGATCCACATACAAATACTCGCGAAAACATATATATATATTATATGTTACATAGAGAAATATGTTGAAAGTTCACCAGTGTAACAGGATCAAGTTCCTCTTATTTGGTACCTAGAATATTGCACCTATTGAAGCAATTATATGGCATGCAGCTAAGCCTAAATCCAAAGTTAAATGGATTTCAATAATCCATTTTTTCCAAATATCTTGGAGTTGAGCCATCAGAACATGCTTTAGCGTCTTGCAGGACAGAAAATTGTATATTATGATAGGTTCAGTTAGTCTTTGCTGTAAAGTGATTTCCACTATTGTCATCCTCTCAACCAATTCTTGACCCCCATCTTGGCACATTTGTAAACTATGACAGGCAAGGATTCAGCACACTTGTTATAATTTTAATACTTGAGCTTTGTAGATTGAAAAAATATTTAGCATATCTCACCTGTAAAAAACAGTCCCTTAATCTCAAAGTCTATGAATTTTTGTGCACATTTATTTCAAATAAGGAATAGAGATAGTCCTCAACTTACAACTACAACTGAGCCAAGAATTTCCATTGCTAAGCAAGACAGTTTTGCCCCATTTTACAATCTTTCTTGCCACCGTTAAGGGAATGACTGCAGTTAAGTAAGAAACACTGTTCCCAATTGACTTTGCTTGTCAGAAAGTCCCAAAAGATAATCACTTGACCCAAGGACACTGCAACCATCATAAATGCATGCCAGTTGCCACATGTCCGAATTTCGAGCAAAAGGATGGGGCAACGCTTGTAAGCGTGAAAAATGGTTACGTTACTTTTTTCAGTGCTGTTGTAACATTGAACAGTCACTAAATGAGTGGCTGTAAGTCAAGGGCTACTTGTACTATTCCTCCATTGATTCCTAATAACTTGTCTCTCTGTCTCTCCCTTTCATTGTGAATTAAACCATTTACAACCGCAGAATGTCTTGTAACATGAGTGACCTGTTGCCTTCCTATTATTTATATGACATACCTGACAGTATTTTTCCAAGCCTAACTGTAGATGTGGAGAGAAGGGCAATTAAATCAGTGCATTATTAGATCAGTCTTTTGGTTCTACAACTGACATTTTAGAATATAAAATCTGGAGAAGTTAACCCAATATATACAGTATCTATATACATGTCAGATGTGGCATTCAGCATGTTATGACCAGTTCTGGAGAACCAGTAGTGGAAATTTTGAGTAGTTCGGAGAACCAGCAAATACCACCCCTGACTGGCCCTGCCTCCATCTATTCTCTGCCTCTTGACTCCCAGCTAATCAGCTGGATCTTCTTTTGTTGCCCTGCACAGGAGAACAGAGCTGGAAAGCAGGTTAATGGAGTGGAGACGAAATGGGATTTTGTGGTAACCTTCTCCTAGGAGTGGGGAGGGAATGGAGATTTTGCAGTATCCCTCCCTTGCCATGCCTACCAAGCCATACCACACCCACCAAGCCATACTCACAGCACCGGTAGTAAAAATTTTTGAATCCCACCACTGGTACATATATTTACATTTATTTCTGAAGAAGGAACATTTGAAGCTAACTGAGCATCCAGAGAGTTCAAGTTTGTCAGAACAGGACTGTGTATATTAAAAGATAAGGACATAACTGCTACTGTGAAGGGAATAAGTTTCTGTTACTGGAAATTTTACTACTTTATTGTGTCTGCTTTTCTAAGAAAAATGTATAGTACAATACTAGATGCATTAAAAACTTTTTTTAAAGGATTAGTTAAACCTACAGTGTGTAAAAAGCTGATGTAAATACCACAGAGTTAATGAAATTACAAAAAGTGCTACAGGGAAACACATTTTCCTAATAATGAGTTTAACTAGAAGACTTCCTCATTATCTACACATTATAAAAGAGATTTAGCGTAAACGGTAACATTCATTTTGGCAAGTTATAATTTCTTACTTAAGCTCTCTAGAAATGTATACAACAAACCGTCCATTTCTCTGTTACAGAAACAAAATAGCAAGATCATTGAGGTTTGCCATTTGACTTGTGTTAACAACTTGATCTACTGATAAGTGTTTTGCTCTTCTCCTATATTAACTAAATTGTTCTTGACACTGAATAAAACAGATAATATATAATTCATTTGTATTGCCCAGATGCAGGAATATTTATGTCATACAGCAAACAGGTTTTACAAGACATATTTAGAATATGAATTGTAACCAGAACATCAGAAGATCTCATGGAAATATTGACCAGATGGGGGGGAAAAATCTAGATATTTGGTAATTGATTATTTAAAATATCTGACCATGTATGAAATTGTATCTATAGAGTTATGAAAGACAGAAGAAGGAAATGATTATACAAATTGTTTTAGAGTCGCAATTATATATTATAAAAATTATTCCAGGTGAAATAACCTTTTGCAAATGACTGATGGTGATGGTGGTTTTGTCAATGTCACTGGTATTCAAGTGGTGTTCCAGTTATTTTAGGATTGGACACAAGGTAGCTGTTACTATTGATACTTGTATCTTTGCTTTTTTTGCCACAATGGTTCCCCTTCTATTTGCAAATCTTTATATTTTGTGATTTTCTCCAGTTCTTTCTCTTCAGTTCTGCTGTCTTCAGTTATTGCTACATCCGTTATTCAGATTTTCCTATCTTTCTTATCAACAATTGTTAAGTCCAGGATAATTGGGTACAAAATGCTTGTCTGTTTGAATTCTAGAGTCCCAGAGGACTTTAGTGTCTTCATTTATTATTACTTTGTCTGTTTTGTGGTCCTATCAGTTCTAACTTACAGGCCAATGATATTTCTTCAGATATTCCAATGCAACATTGCTGTTGTGGCATTGTAGTCCATCTATCTTTGTTATGGAGTGCACTAGTGGCCTTGTGGAAAGATAAGGAGAGATGGAACAATCAAATAAGAGGGGCAGGAGCCCACAGTCACCTAGTGGTTTCAGAATGGAACTGAGAAAGGATCTGCCCTAATAGATCATTAATTAATTATTAATTTATGAATGGAGTTGCAAGTGGTGGGCAGGAAGTTTCTACTGTCAGATTTGCAAGATCCTATGATGTAGATTTACAATAAAGTAGAACTAATTCATCTAGTCCTGGCTTCCTATTTGGGAGGGCTGACAGATTTTTAGTACTAGTTCTTCTAAAGAGGGAATCAATTACTATCTGTCCATCTAGCACACTTTTAACATATCAGTTTGAGGTTGGAAATTCCTTCTGAGTTCAGAGAAATTTTAGACCATTCTTCTTTTTCCATGTTTGTTTTCATCTTCAGTATCTTAATAGATGTTGTTGAATTCTGCTTCTTGTCCCTCTTGAAACCTCTGTAGATTGAAACTCTGTTCAGTTTCTTTCTAAAAAATTCTCTTTCTTGGCTTTGCCTTCCATTCTCTATTTTATGCCAGGGAACAGGTATGCAAAGCAGAGTTTGCTTTTCAGTGAGTAACTAAGGAATGAAAGTTTCAGAAAGTAAATTTATTGTATTTGTTGTTTTAGATAAAGAATATTGTAAAATGCATACAGAGAACTAGTTGGTATAGTGGATTAAGGCATCAGGAGACTATGAGTTTTAGCTGTGCCTTAGGCATAAAGCCAGCTGGGTGACCTTGAGCTAGTCATTCTCTCTCTCTCTCCTGGAAAAGTGACAAAACACTTCTGAAAATCTTACCAGGAAAACTGCAGGAATTTGTCAAAGTCACTGGAAGTCAAGACTGACATGAAAGTGCATGTGCACAAGCGTGCGTGCATGTTCATACACACACATACACGCATACACACACAAATAGGACTGAATAATAGAATACTTTTCATGAAATTGACTCCATAGAATATGGAGTTGAAAGTTAATTGCTACATTTGACAAGAGTGTGGTAAATTATTAAAATAATGAATGCATGGGAATAGCAAATTTTGCAAACAGTTCAACAGTTAGTGAGTGAAAAATGTGATATCCTCTTTGTTCTTTAATATATTTATGGGTGAAAATGTAGAAATGCTTGCAGTCACATTATAAATATTATATGTTTGGATCATGTTACGTGAACTTTTGTATGCTAATGGTGCTGTGCTGTTAATGAAGATACCAAATTATTTGCAGCAAATGTGAAATTGAATTATTTGGTGAAAAGCATGGCTCTGGGGGAAAATGTATCAAAAACCAAGGTACTTATGTTTGACTGGCAACATAGAAGGAATCATAAGTAATACATACAAGGTGAAATAATAATCAGGTAGATAATTTGAATACCTTAGCAGAATATTAAGAAAATAAATGGAGAAATTTTAAGATGTACAAATAATGGTAGAACGGTTGAACTATTGCAAAGAATGAAGATTGTCTGAACAAAGGAAACATGATTGTTTATAAATAACGTGGTTCTGCCCACTTTGTTGTTTCAAAGTAAAATTTGGGAATGGCAGGAGAAACCTAAAATTGTATGCGGTGGGAATAATATACTTATGAAATGTGTTTGGTAAGCAAGAGGAAACTGGGTCAAGAATGAATTGGGGCAGAAATCAAGTGACCATTAAGGAATAAGTATTTTGAATGTGGTTTTGGCACACACACAAAAAAGAATGATTAAATTGCAAAATAAATATATGAAGAAAGACCAACTTGATTGAAAAGAAAGGCCAAGAAAATCCCATTTAGTATCTGGAGTTTAAAGAACAAAAGATAATATATGAAGCAGTGTAACATTGTGATGAGCTTAAGGATGAATTGCAAAAATAAAAGAATTTGGAGATGTTTACTATCTAATGTTGTTGGTGTAAATGAGTTTTAGCTACATTTTTCTATTATTTGTAAGAAACTCATAAATGGTGATATTTTGGAACAGTTGCATTCAATATACCTTACTATTTTTATTAAATTTTTGCATTGGTGTAGTGTTGCTTACCCTGAAATCAATTAGATGATAAATATGTGTACAGGCAGATAAAAGAAGAAGGGGCACAACATTTACATGCTTAAAACAAATATTTCTTTGGGAAAATGATTGAGTAACTACAAGTGGATGAGTGTACTTACCTTGGTGAACATGTTGATATAATGTATGGTTCAAATCAAAGAGTGGTATCTGGAATGTCAGTAAATGAATAGTTTGAAAACATAAATTGCCATTTGACTTTCTTTTCAAACCTTGTTCAATATATTTAAACTTATTTCTGAGACTTGAAACCTTGACTCAAAAACCAATTATCCACAATTATAAACCAAATTCATAACACCCTGAGCCACATCATGAAATGAATAAATTTTATAAATTAATCATCAGAATGATTTTACAATACTAAAAATGATTAACTTATTCTTTCACAAGATGCCAAAGGGAAAAAAACCAAAGGAGGCATGGCTTCATTTTACTGATTATATGAACAGCCAAGATGCTTTATTTAAAAATTACTGTTGAATTGTTTGTCTTCCGGCTATCTGAATAATGCAACCATAGAATACCTATTCAAACAGCCACTGAGTAATATGTATTTTCCAAACTGCAATGTATCTGTGTGTTTTTTTAATAATTATCATTTAGACATTATAGGTTTGGAGTACTTTTAAAATCAGCAATTCAATAATTAAGAAAAATCACAAATCACTATTATTTCCAACAACTTCAGTGCATCAGCATATTAGAGCAATGGTGGGATTCAATAAATTTTACTACCAGTTCTGTAGATGGGCATGGTGTGGTTTGCTGGGCATGGCAGGGCAAGATTACTGCAAAATCCCATTCCTCCCCACTCCACTAACCTGCTTTCCAGCTCTGTTCTCCTCTGCAGGGCAACAAAAGACCCAGCCAATCAACTGAGACTTGGGAGGCAGAGAGTAGATGGTGATGGGGCCAGTCAGAGGTGGTATTTGCCGGTTCTCCAAAGTACTCAAAATTTCCGCTACTGGTTCTCCAGAACTGGATAGAACCTGCTGAATACTATTTCTGTATTAGAGTCATTAGATTCCACACAATTACGTTTAAGAAAGCTGTACAATAAAGAAATCACCCAGTTGGTCAATGTTAATATTAATATAATAGGAATAGAGACTATGGCTCTCAAAATGCTACTGAAATAGTATTCCTAAGTGTGCCTAGCCAGAAGCATCCCTAATAATGGTCACTAGCTTCAAAATGTCAGACACAAGTAGGCAATCAAAGTCCTATTCCCTTCTACATGCATGCAGTGCAATACAATACAGATAGTCCTTGTCATATGACTACAATTGCGCCCCAAATTTCTGTTGCTAAGCGAGACATTTCTGAACTGAATTTTGGCCCATTTTACAGTCTTAACCATTAAATAAATCACTGCAGTTGTTAAGTTAGTAACATGGCTGTGAATTGAATCTGGCTTCCCCATTGACTTTGCTTGTCAGAAGGTCACAAAAGGTGATCACATGACCCTGAGACACTGCAACTGTCATAAATGAGTCAGTTGCCAAGCATCTGAATTTTGATGTGGCCATAGGGATATTGCAGCAGTCGTAAGTGTGAAAAATGGTCATAAGTCATTTGTCAGTGCTGTTGTAACTCCAGTCACTTAACAAACTGTTGTAAATCAAGGACTACCCGTATACTTTAAAAAGCACACATCATTTTAAAGCCAATAACCATTGCTGTATGGAATATACTGTTTATATTTCCTGTTAAGTACACATTTTAGACAGGAAAATATAAATAAGTTGACTTTGAAATGTTTCAAAGGATTTTCTCTCCCCTATAGGGAAAAATGCTACAGAAGGTTTTATTATTGGCATATACTGCTTTACATAAGATCAGTGTAATCTTTAATTGCCATTTCGAATCAGATGCAAGGTGACACAAAATAATTCAGGATACCTGACAGCAATGTTAAAATCTTATTTTATTAAAGATCGAAAATATGTGTTTCATGTCACAAACATATTGCACAATTTCAGTATTTCACATGATACAGATTATAAAATCATTATAACATAGTGAGAAAATGCAAAAGTTTCTTTTCAAAATCAGACCTCTCCAAAGTGAAACAGTTTTTATACATAGTGTATAAAAGTGTAAAGTAAAATATAGTGTAAAGAATTGCAGGTTCTTTCCACTAAGTTGGATGTAATGCTGTGCAGAAAGGCATCTGATGGCAGGGAATTCTTTGGGGATGGTCGTACACTAAGGAAACAAAATTATTTTTGGACTTTTTACAGGAGAATGGGATGAAATGAGAAAGGAGGACGAGAGCTCTTTTTTGGGATGGTTAAGATGTGAGTATTTAAACTACATACATTTCTTTCTGTTCAATTTTCCCCAAAAGGAAAGAGACTACTCAAAACTGCATTAGTTATTGCAAATTTTAAAAAATCCCTTCTCAACGTAGACAGAGTCCTGGGAATTATTTAAATATTCCCTCCTTAGACTCTTTGAAGTTTGCTTTTCTACCATCTAATGAAAACTACTAGAGTACATATTTGCTGACATATAATTGTAGGATGACTTAGTTGGAGATTGTTACTTAAAGCTATTGTGAATCTTTTATGAATCTAACAATTTTGTTTCAAACAATTTACCCACTAGAGTTATTTATACCAGAAATAAACAAAACAGATTTCCCTCATCTTCAAGAGTGTATTCCTATTTTAAAGGGGAAAAAACCAATAGTCTAATTAATACCTACTGAAAAGTAATATGATTGATGAACATCATTATTAAACTAATAGATCATTTTACTACACAAATTGTATACTTATTTGGGGATGGAAAATACACATGTAGCAACAGAAACCAAAGCAAAGTATTTATTTAATCAGTGGTGGGTTTCAAAGTTATTTAACACCAGTTCTGTGGGCATGGCTTGGTGGGCGCGTATTGCGCATACTCGCAGAGGGTTTGCTACTAACCTTCTCTTACAATCCTGCACTCTTCCTGGGTCTTCAACAGCTGATGCACCGCAATCGGCTGTGCCGCACAAAGCAGCTGAGGTTGAAAAGCAGGAAATAAAGGCCAGTATAGAGCCAGGGTAGATAGGAGAACCCAGCAGCTGATCATCAGAGCGAACCAGTTTGCTCATAATGATTGTTGGAGCTACTGGTTCAACCAAACCAGGCTGAACCAGTAGAATACCACCATTCTATTTAATATTTATAGGGAACATCTTTACTTAGAAATATGCTTCATTATATTAAATGAAACCTACTACCAGATAGGCATCCATGGTTTAGCAACTTCATTTTTATAAAAACTGACTTTTCATTTAAAGGAATTCTCAAAAAGTGATATTGTTCAATCAGGAACAGGTTTTCTGACCTTGGGAGCATTTAACAGATGGAAGGGATCTTGTAGGTCATCTAATCTAACCCCCACCCAAGCATTTCTCTCCCAATGTTCTGAAAACCTCTTCAATCTAGAACATATTTGTGAGAATCAGGATAAAGATTGCAGGAGAAATAAACCAACATTGCCACATCTTTTTGTATTGCAAAAGTGGAGTTCTTCTGCTGGATCAGAAGTTTCTAGTGGAGGAAAAATATATTTTCTGTTCACTGGTGACAGAACCTGGATCCAATCGTGATATACACAAGATTGTGTCCTATTTTCTTAATCATGCAGAAGATAAAAGATATCAAGATGGCTTTTTGCTCTAAAGTCAGTGGATCTGGCAATTGCATCTTAAAACTATATGAAACCGGAGTGATTTAATATGCTGACTCTTTGAATAGTAAACAGTTTATATTGAAGAATTATGATGTATTTACCTTGAAGATAAATTAATATCTTTTATTATCCTGCTTTAAAGTCAAATTGCAAATGTGATTCCTAATTCAAAAACTCAGAAGAAAGCCCCCCATTATTACAAAATAATCTTTACTTGTACAGTTTTTTTTGAATTCTCAAAATATCACCCACAGTACTGTGGAAATTTACTTATATCTCGTAAAATAAAGGTAGTAGTATATAAGGTACGCTTCCTTTATGTTAAGCTAATACTGATCAAATTGTTCATACACTAAATACATTGACATGTGCATATGTATACATAATATATCCATATACACACTAAAATAATAAGTAAATGAACAAAGATCAAGGAAGGCTGTGTAACATATGTTCTGCAGATGAATATCTCAGTAAATTCTACCATTGCTCCCAGGTAAAATCATCTCCTCTGCCAAATAGAACAAAAAAGCCTAAAACTGTAAGAAAAATTATGGCATTTCCAGCCAGCACAAGACCACAGGCTCCCCACTTGATCTGAAATAGAAAATAAAATAAAATTAACCTTTCATTCATTGATACAAAATATAGGCTATTTTGAGCATTAGAGAAGTCCAAAGAAATACAACATCAGGATGGTAAAAGCACTTAAGATAAAACACCAAATTTTAAGAACCAAGAGAACTACTAATTATGTAATTAGTAGTCATTATAGAACTCATCATTCAATTTGCTGAAACAAACTTGACATAAAAACAATTACAAGTCCTTGAATGGCTCAAGAGAGCAATTAATGCAAATTTACAAGAAAGCTCATCCACCAAAGCATAAAGCTAATTGTGAAGAATTATTTGTAAGCTATCAGCCACAACATAAAATAGAAGTTTCCTATGTCAGTACAAATCTGTAAGTCTGGATTTCCCCTACTACAAGAAGTTCCTTACCTCAGCCCAATTTGGGCTGAC
The DNA here is from genome assembly GCA_004320025.1 of Laticauda laticaudata. Classification (NCBI taxonomy): domain Eukaryota; kingdom Metazoa; phylum Chordata; class Lepidosauria; order Squamata; family Elapidae; genus Laticauda; species Laticauda laticaudata. The sequence continues at coordinate 51,577 of BHFT01051067.1, forward strand.
ATTTGAGAAGTGGAATAGAAATAAGATTTTTTTTCTTAACAAGGAATGAAATGCTCATTTAAATGTATTATATTTAAATTATTATATCAGAGTATTATATGAGGTCCATATACTGCTATACATCTCTTTAAGCCATATTTCCTAAAATTGATTTCAGAATTCATTCACAACTTGAGTATTTTTCAGCTATCAACTATTGCTTTCTAACTCTGATTATGTGCTATCTTATCAGTGACTATATAGTTAATAAAAAATAAAATATTTATTAAACCAGAGAATGGAATAAAAATACACAACCAATACTTCATAAAACATAGACATAAAATACAGTAAAAATCACATACAAATTTATAAAGTAACAATAATACAGATAGTAGTGGCAGTCATAGTACTTGAACTACTTTTCAGTCAAAAAGAGGACAGATAGCATACATTTTCCCCATGATTCTAACCTATAGCTGCTATAGCAGTGGTCCCCAACCTTTATGGCTTGGTGGCCCAGTGATGGGGGGGGGGAACTGACTTACACAAGCAATGGGCCAGGGGATTAACAGCCCATCAAGCTGCATGCATGCGTGCCAACTCACTGCTCATACAAGTCAAGCTGCGTACAAGCGCGCTGGCCTTCTGCTAATGTGGCCTGGTTCTGAATGGGTCATGGCCTGGTAATGGACCACCCAGCGGCTTTGGACACCTGTGCTATGGGAAAGAATGATCAAGCTGGCATGTTATAAATTATTAGGGGGAAAAGCTGCCACTGTTGTATATGAAGAGGTAGTCCTCGACTTACACCCATTCATTAAGTGACCAAAGTTACAACAGCACTGAAAAAAGCAACTTAGGATCATTTTTACACTTACAATTGTTGCAGCATCCCCATAGTCATGTGATCAAAATTCACAACTGGTTCATATTTATGAAGGTTGCAATGTTCTGGGATTACGTGATCAACTTTTCCAGACTTCTGATTAGCAAAGTCAATGGGGAAGCCAGATTCACTTAAGAACTGTGTTATTAACTTAACAGCTGTAGTGATTCACTTAACAACTGTGGCCAGAAAGGTCATAAAATGAGACAAAACTCACTTGACAAATATCTCATTTAGCAACATAATTTTGAGGGTCAATTGGGGTCGAAAGTCAGGGATTACCTGTACATCAAAGAAAATAATAGTCAGGGGTGGCAGTTTAAAAACCCTTAGAGAACCAGTGGACACCAATAAAGTACTGCAGGATTGTAACCAAGGTTAACAATTGGCTAGAAATTTTGGACATTTTTTTAATCATTTAGTTGTTTGTTAAAGATGCCCCAACAGCAAAGAATTTCAGCCTACCCTTAAAACATAGCAATTGTCATTTCAGGATGACTTGATATTGTTTATCTTTCTTCATCTTATAATTTTTTCTCTATTGGTGGCCTGGCATGATTTCTGTGAAGAGGATGTATATTTGTGCCAAAGTTAAAGGTTTTATAACTAATGCAACAATCCCTAGGAGGACTGAGAACTTTTATTAAATATTGTGCAAGAATGTTAATATGCCAAGCCTCAAATTGTTAAAAGGAGAAGTTAAGAGGTCAGGCGCACTGTTTCATCACATTATGTTTTGTATGGAGTGATATACAGTAAAAATGTGTTATAAGATATATTTCGTGATAGGAAAAGCACAGTATTTGGAAACATGTTTCGGATCATAACAGTTCTCCATTGCTTCAAGGAAAATTTCAGAAATAGAAACCTTAAATTTTTCAGCCAGCAATTATAACAGAAAGTAGTGTGCGTAGCATGGTCAAAGATACATTAATTCAGACATAATTATGCTAGTCCAGGTGCAGTTTGTTTGATCAGAAGCAAGCTGTGTGTATTTGATCCTCCATCTCTGTTTTTCATACTTCAGTACTTCCACATTTTGTTAAACTATAAGTCCCCAACTCAGATGTCACGGAAAATTGCAATTTAACAAACAAAGTGATGTCAAAGCCAGAAGAAAAAGGGCGAAGGAAACATGCACATATATTCTGTTTTCACATCAAACAAGTAAATGGAGAGGTGCTTGAACAAGATATCGTGTGGCATAATGGATTTGGGATACCATAATTAGAAAGTGCACCAAAAGCATTTTTAAAAATGACAGACTTCTCACTTAGGTTCAAATCATTAATGCTTTGATGAAATACTATGAAGAGTATCATGGAGTTGTAAATCAAGGACGCTACAAGGCATGAATCAGCTCCTCAAGTTTTTCTGGATAGATATACTTTTACTTTCCTATGAAAAACCAAAATGAAAGAACTATTATTTTAAAAGATGCTATAAAAATATGAAAGCAAGAAGCATTTTATCCTCCAGGAATGATGGATACACCCTCCCCCCCAAAAAAATATTCTTAAATCTGATGAGAGAAGAGAGAGAAATGGGGAAGCAGAGAATGGATAAAGTAGATGAATAACATCAAAGCAACATTATCTATCTATCATCTACCTACCTACCTACCTATCATCTATTTATTTTATTTAGAATCCACTCATCTCCATCACAGAGAGATGGGAAGTATTTGTCTTCAGAACTGAGCCCAATGCAATGGTACTTTACTACTAACGATGCTATAGAGCACTGCACACCAGATCAACTGGACACAAGAACAGTGTTTTCCCAAAAGCCAATACTCTGCTAAATAAATAATTCCCTCAACACTGTCCAACTACTTACAAAGTCTGCACTATTACTATTAATCTTCTCATCACTTATCACCCATCCCCTCCCACTTGTGACTGTATGACTGTAACTTTGTCACTTGTATTCTAACGATTTATGTTTCCTAGTATGATTCGATTGCTTATTGTGCCCTATGACTATTATTGTACCTTATGATTCTTGACTCTTGACGAATGTATCTTTTCTTTTATGTACATTGAGAGCATTTGCACCAAGACAAATTCCTTGTGTGTCCAATCACACTTGGCCAATAAAGAATTCTATTCTATTCTAACTAGATATCTGAGAGACAATTTTGAACTAGGGTGCTGTCGGGCAGATAAAAATGACTAAATAGCAGACAAGACCAGATAATAAAAATCCTGCCTCTTTTTACATGCATGAGATCCATGTAATACGCATTAAAGGGAAGGGGCTTCAGTCTTTTTGTATTACTAATCTCCCTGGGAAGCCTATGCTTCTGTGATTAATCTCCCAAGTATTATTTTACTAATATTTTTGGTCAAAACTAAAATATATTTAAATACTTTGTGCTACAGTACCTGTAAGTATTTTCATAATTCTTTTTCATAGTACAACTAAGGGGCTGCTCATCCATGAGACTAAACGAATCATAAACATGCTTATTACAGAGAAACCTCATTTAATAGTGGAGTTTTAATTCAAAATTGATAAGTTTTATATTGTCCTTTGCATGCCATTGATACCAATCTGATAAAGTAAATGTGCTTTATCATCTTTATCAAAGATGATTAGGGGATTGAAGAGTAAAACATAAGAAGAACATAAGAACAGTTGCAGGATGTGGTTATACCTAGTTTAATCAAAAGAAGGACTAGGGGTGACATGATAGCAGTCTTCCAATATATCAGTGGCTGCCAAAAAGAAAAGGGGTAAGCCTGTTCTCCAAAGCATCTGAAGACAAGACAAGAAGCAACGGATGGAAACTAGTAAGGAGAGAACCAATCTTGAATTAAGAAGAAATTTCCTGACAGAACAATTAATAGGTGGAACAACTTGCCTTTAGAAGTTGTGGATACTGGATGTTTTAAAGAAGAGATTGGACAACCATCTGTCTGAAATGATATAGGTTTTCCTGCTTGAGCAGGGACTGGACAGAACACCTCCAAGATACCTTCCAACTCTGTTATTCTGTATTCCATTCTGCTTGTAAAATGTAAACGCTATATAACATATGCTTTTAAGATTCAGAAATGCATCAATGAATCAGCACGATATCAAGTTATGCCTTATTAATATATTTTCTTATGATGAATCTTAAGCTCTATGGCTATGAGAGAGTTTACATTTCCTCTGCAAAGAAAATTGTCAGAAAATGTTTTTCTCCATTTTATATTTTTAACCAGGAGCTAAATTTATTTTAGTAAGAATAGGAAAGAATTAGAGTTCCCTCTTGTGGTATGACTGTGGAATTATGTTTTTTTTCTCATCAGTATCTTTCATTAGAAAAAAAAATACACTTTGCCAAAAGTATAGTAGAAAATATTAGGTGTTGTTGCTAATATTCTGTTGGTGGAGACAATTTTATAACTGCAACATGTCAAAGAATTAACACAAAAAATTGGAATCAAGAAATTGAGAAACAACTCTATAAATTAAGATGAGAAGTATAGATAACACTTATATAGTTATGTTTTAATAACAACACCCATTATTTAATCATCATCATTCTGAAAAAATCTATTGGATTGTTTTACTGGGAATCCTATTGCTTAACTGTTCCTACTGGGTGACTCAGTAAATTATGGCAAACACAATCAATAGAATTATAATAAACATCTCTCTCTCAACCCAATTCACTTCACAGGGTTGTTATTGTGGGAAAATAGGAGAAGGAAGGGGATATGTTTGTTGCTTTCAGTTATTGATAAAAACAATAAAGACAGGATTTTAAAAATTGAAAAATAACAAATAAATAAAGGTTAATAATTTATATTGAGAACAATTTGAATGAACTGGAAGAAGACTCATCACTGAATGTAGCAACCAAGAGTAACAAAATATGTAAAATTAATGGAATGCAACAATACTAAATACGTTTTTCCTTCTGTTGCATTTTCCATTAATTCTAAATGTAACCAAAATTTATCACAGCTATTGTTGTGTATAGTAACACAACTTAGTACACTGTATATATGCAGCATACATACATACATACATACATACATACATACATACATACATACATATATACATACATATTTTTTATCACATAATTTTTTATTGGCCAAGTGTGGTTGGACATACAAGTAATTTGTCTTGGTGAAAATACTCTCAGTGTACATAAAATAAAATATACATTCAGCAAGAATCATAAGGTACAACACTTAGTGTAATCAAACCATACCAGTAAACAATCAATATAAATAGTATATATATATACATACATATATACATAGAAGGTAAAGGTTTCCCCATCCATCATGTCCAATTCTGGGTGGGGGGGAAATGCTCATCCCTGTTTTTTAGCTGAAGGAGAAAAAGTTGTCCGAAGACATTTCCATGGTCATGTGATGATACGCCGAGGCAAACAAAACACTGTTACCTTCCCAAAGAAGTGGTACCAATTTATCTACTTGCATTTGCATGCTTTCAAACTACTAGGTGGACAGCAGTTGGGCCAAGGACGGGAATTCACCCTATCATGTGACACTTGGGTCTCGAACATGGGCTATCAGCTTTCTAGCTGATAAACCCAGCGTCTTTAACCACTGAGCCACTATGCCCCTGTATACATATATACATACTGCATATATAAAGATATATATAAGACATATATATATATATGTACTGTATACATATATATATATATTTTCTTAAGTTTTCACGGGTACTTACATGTATGTTATTCATCGTTGTTCGAGTATTTTCCCATGTTATTATAGTTGTGCTTTTAAAGTTGTGGCAACGTTTTGGCAGAATCTCATCTGCCATCGTAGGCTTCTGTATTGTGTACATTGAACAGACCAATAGAAGAATAAGTACCCCCCTAGATGAACACAAAAATGCAGTAAAAAAGCTGGAACACACTTCCTCACTAATCCAACACATGAAAGCCACGGGTCATAGCATCAACTTCAATGACACCAAAACCCTAGCCACTATAGAAAACCCCAGCCACAGAAGCCTGCACTCTCAAACAAAAAAATCTCCACACCAGAAGCCAGGCAAACACCTGGGCACAAACAGACTCCCTCTGATACCTCCAGCTCAAACACACCCCAACCAGGCACCCAGATGAAACCTAGCTTCTTAACAAATGATAGCCATCCATTTACTCGGAGCCAAACCGCACTAAAAGCCTTCAATGCAGGAAACACAATGTTGCCAGCCAATCAAGACAAAAAAAGCCACAAAACAGACAGAAGATATTAGAAACACCAATCAAGCAGAACACAGCAAACTCCAAGACCAATAAACACAGATCAAGACTCCCAACCAATCAGGATGAAGAAAAAACCATTCTGGCTCAGCAGTAGGCTAGTACCAAATTTAAAACAGAAATGGCTGTGAAAGCCTGACTCACAGACGAACACAATACAGAAGCCTGATGATGGCAGATGAGATTCTGCCAAAACGTTGCTATAACTCTAAAAACACAACTATAATGACGTGGGAAAATACCCGAACAAAGCTGAATACCATCCATATAAATACCCATGAAAACTTAAGAAAACATACATACACACACGCACATACATTGCACTGATGATATTGCCTAGTTTGGGTAATGAAACATTTGCAAGAAAATTACAAAGCTCAGAGAGCACCAAGGACCTTTCATACAATACATTTATTCCCACTGGTGGGGGGGAAAAAAGAGATAGTACAGACCAAAATCAATTTTGCAACTTCCAATATAAATTCTGAAAAAATAATTCAAAGTTCAAAATTGAAGAAAATAAATAACACCTCCTCTTTAAAAATATACACTGTATCATCTAAGCATATGAATGCTTTTTAAAAAAAACTCTTCTTCCTGTAGTAGAATGCTAGATTATAATTTAGCACAATGTGGAAATCATAATCAACAAATCATGGTACTGTATATGTTTTCGCAAGTAATGAAATTCAATAAGCCACAGGTGGGGCCAGCATGAGTTCAACTGCTGAAAAACAGGCTGATTCACATATCACACTAAGCCAAACATATTTTGGCTTAGTTTTGCTCATTAAGATAGAATCTCTGCAAATATACTAACTAGGAACTAGTAATTTAATCCGTACACAAAAAACATCTCAAACAGCTTATTCTTTCAAAGCATCAGAGAATTTTCATTCTTGCATTTTTTTAATATAATCCCTTCAGCAATTTCTCCCAATTCCCAGCAAATATTCATGGGAGAGAATTGAAATAGTAACCCATTTTTCTGTACTGCATACTCTATAATGATTATCTACAGCATCTCTTTAATACAAAAATCTAGACAACTTTATCTGAACTTTTGCTTTCAGATGAAATTTCAAATAACAAATAACACAATTCTGTTGGGCGATTTGCCAGACATGGCAATATCACAAGAAGCAGCAGAAAGTACACAAAGATAAAAAGTCACCTTTTCCCCTTGTTCATACTATGTTATTTTCTTTCTTACTGATGTTATTTTCTTTCTTATTTCCTGAAGCAATGTTATAAATCTTCACTGTTGTTCTGTGACCTCAATAAAATGTATTGATTGGCTGATCGCAAACCCAGCCATGATCTCCTCCAAACCATGATTTACAGCTTGTGATTTGTGGCTGAAGTTGTGATTTGTTCAACTAAAATTTAGCATAATGTATGAACTCAGAAATATAATTGCAACTATGAAATCTTTATTATTTATGCAATGTCTCCTGGCCCTTATGAAGGAAATGCCTGAATGAATCCGTCCTATTGTATAATCAAGAATCTGGTTTGTTTTTCAATGACAATGTTATAAAGGTGCTAATTAATAAAATCATTTGTTAAGAATCTTTCACACAGCAAGAATTCTGTGGACATACATGTTAACTCTCATTGTCTTGCTACAGGACTTACCACTTCAACACGTGCAAGAATGATAGGAAGTCCAAAAGCAGAGACCACAATTCCAGTTGTGAAAAAATACGACAGTTCCCTGCAAGTACTGCTTGCTGCGTCTGTATCATCGCTTACTCTTGTTGCAATAAAGTGAGGAATAGGGCATATGGCATAAAATATCAAGACAAATAATGGCCAGTAGGTACTGCAGAATGATAAAGAAGAGGAGATTAAGGGAGTTTAAAACAAATGCTTATGCAATATCAACTTTTTTGGTCATATACAAAAATGCAGCTGTTCTATATTCACATATCTACCTCATCACACATGATAAATACAGGTAGGCCTTGACATACGACAATTGAGCTCCAAATTCCCATTGCTAAACAAGGCAGTTATGAAGTGAGTTTTGCCTCTTTTTATGACTTTTCTTGCCATCTCTGTTAAGTGAATTACTGCAGTTGATAAGTTAGTAACATGGTTGTTAAGTGAATCTGGCTTCCACTGACTTTGCTTGTCAGAATGTCATAAAATGTGATCACATGACCTTGGGACCCTGCAACTGCCATTAAACACATGCCAATTGGCAAATGTCCAAATTTTGATCAAATGACTGTCGGGATGCTGCAATGGTTGCAAATGCGAAAAATGATCTTGTCACTTTTTTCAGTTCCGTTGTAATGTTAGTCACTAAATGAATTGTTTTAAGTTGGGCAGGATCTGCATATAAGTCACATTGTACTGCTTCCCCAATTCCCATTTTTTTGATCCACATACATAACACATTTATCCAATCCACTGTTTTTGGTACATTTTTGCCAGGCTAATTCAGTTTTCCTCTCTTTTTATACTGTTTCCAAGTATTAATCCCACCATTACCACTCAAATTGTATTGTTCTACTATATCAATAGACTTTTATGCCAATTAAATGTGTTCAGAATTTACACCCTTGGTAACAAAGAACTGATATTGTCTCACTCAAAGTAATATGTTCTTACCCATATGTTTCTAAGGCACATCCCAACATAAGAAATGTCAAACCAATGACTCCAGTGAACGATAAGCCAACCAAGGCTGCAAAAGTGGAAATCAAAAGAATGTCACTCAGTTCAATTTGAATAAAGCAACTCTCACAAATATAATTATACAAATCACTGGCTGCTGACATTCTTTAGAAATAATTTTAGTGTTAACTTATTGATTTGTCAATTGCTTACAAGATAATAGGTATAAGTAGAAACAGGAAATAGGTACAAATAAATGGGGACAATAGGACAGGGACGGGAGGCAGGATGGATAATCACAGAAGGTCTAAGCCAAGAGATAAATGATGTCATTAACTTGACCGTACAGAATGATTTCATATTTCCCTTAAAAAGTGCTGCCTCCATACCCGGGACAACTGTTTATCAAAGGAGCAAACTTTGATGACAGCTTGCAAAAAACATATCCTTCCTGAACCGGAGTTTCTGCTCTTAGATTTTGGCTTGCCTGTTTTAATTATACCACGGAGAGAAACAGTTCAACCAAGTGGAACAGAAATAGGACAAACTAGTTTTCGTGGTTTCAAGTCACTTCTGAGGGCAATGCACCCAAATCCGCTGAGATGAGAGGCAAAGGGAGCTGGGCGAAGAAAGAAGAAAAGAATGAACTTTGCCTGGCACCCGAGAGGTCCAGATCGCACTTGCCGATGAACCAGCTGAATAAAGCAGGACGGAGGGAGGATCCTTGTTTCCTTCCTGCAGGGCTGAAGTGTCCCTGGGGGTATCCCCAAGACAGGGTGCAGGGAAAAAAAGCGACACCCCCGCTGGCAGCAGCAGAGACTAGGAAAGAGCCGTCCAAACGAAACCTTCTTGACTGAGAGAGCCCGAGTAACCGGCGAGAAGATGGGGAAGAGAAAGAGATCTTGGATCTCTGAGGGAAAAGATGCGGGTTGCCACAGCGAAGGCCGCGACGAGGAGAAGGGGGAAACCCACACGACTTCCTCAAGGTCATCCCTCCCAGAGAAGGTGGGGGGGGGGGAAAAACGCCTCGTACCTTTGATCCCCGCCATGCCTCCTTCCTTGAAGGGGCGATTCTCACGACCGCTTTCCGGATTTCGAGGCAGAGGAGGCGGAGTTGTGAGGAAACGTCTTCCGCCTTTTCTCTTCACGTGGTCCTCTGCGAACGCCTGCCCCTTCCCACAGGGAGAGAGAGAAACGGGGAGAAGTTGCTTCACAGAAACCAAACAAAACACCCAAATGCCCATCCCGAGTTGACGGGGCGCCATCGCTTCGGGGGTCTGGAGCGATCAAGCGAGATCTTTCACGAAAGGGAGACCGCCAGGCTGCTTTGTTATTCGAACTATTTGTTATTACTGTTATCATTTATTATATTATTACTGTTATCATTTGTTATATTACTATTTGCTCTTATTATTTGCGAGTAAACCTCGCCGTGGTTTTTTTCCTCCTCCCCATAGTTTTTCTTTCAGTCAGGAGTTATCTCCGTAGGAAGTTCTTCCTCGGGAAAGTAGAAATAAATTCGACTTATATGATTTGTTTCTCTCGGGCTCTCTCCATGACAGCTTGTTGTTACCTAAGGAAATACGATTTATTTTATGTTTTGGTCCATTGCATCATTCTTGTGTGTAGGTATTACTTGTAGTGGCTTAGTTATGCCTTTGGTAAAACTTTCACATGAGTACCTGGAACTCAAAAAGGGGAAAAAAGCTTTGTGCACCCAACCCTTAACAATCATGCAACCGGTAATAATAAGAGTATACAACCAAGTGTTGTGCCGTGCAGGTTGCTCTGTTGACAGGCCATCATCTTGGATCTTAGCATCTGCTTAGAGGACAAGACTAAAACCTGGAGTAGGACAAGGGCTGCTTGAGCAGGGAGGGGGACAAGGTCATGGTTGTGACCTGGATGACTGAGGTGCTTTTTCAAGCGGCAACTGGACTGGTTTTTCTTTGAAGATGGTTGGAAGAAAAATCCTTCCGGGTTCAGTTCCAAGTAGGGGAAAAGACACCGGAAACATGGAGGCTGTTTGGAAAGATGGTTTAATGGTGGACAGGACCACGTGGCTTGGAGCTCCAAAGTGAAAAGGATGATCACAGGCTTCGAGATGTTGGGTGAAGGAAAAGAAGGGGCAAGACCCTTGGCTTTAAGCCCTCTGTTGGGATTTGAACTTGAGCTTTGTATTCTGATTGGTTGGGGCCACGCAGGGGCAACTCTAAGCTGCCCTGGGTCCCAGACTTGGTTGAGCCTTGCTGGATGATGATGGGGCAATTCCTATTCTAGCTCTACCTGGAGTAGATCTTCGTTATGTAGAATAGACTGGCCCAGGCTAAAGTAATGCCCCATTAGCAAAGGTGGAGGGGGGGTGAGTTTCTGCTTCTTCGAGTTTCTATTTTTCTTTTTCGGGGAAATATTCTGCCTTTTTCGTATATCCTAAACTATTTCATTTTCCTAGGAGAGGGGTGGGTTTTAACTTCCAACAATATGTTTCACTTCTCATCCAAAAAGCTTCTTCAGCACGGGTTGGATGGTGGGGAATGGAGGTTTCATTCCCCATTATCCAGCCAGAGCTGAAGAAAAACCAGAAAGTCCAGTTATCTCCTGAAAAAACCACCTTTGAGACTCAAATGAACTGATTTTTGCTTTACTGTCATCTCAAAAGAGTTTTCGAGGAAAATAAATTGACATCTAGTTTCAATTTTAAGAAGCATTTGTTTGGAGGGATAATTTGCTGAGGGGTGGGGAAGCTTGTCTGGGAAAAAAAATCACTCATGGGTTTATTAATGTACAACAGAATACTTCGGATCTTATGTTCTCCCATGGGCATGCTGATATTTAGAAATGATTTGGCATGTTTATAACATATTCTAGATCTAGAACATGCTACATATTACCGAAAAATCTGAAATGGCACAGGAAGTGAAATTCCAGTTTTTATTCTTTTGATTTCTCAAAAACAATTTAACTCATGATCAAAATGCTTAAAAAAGCATGAGGTTTATTCTCTTTCCAGATGAAGAGGATGATAGGGCAGAGAAAGAAAATCATTAAAATGATTACTTCTAGAGCAGCGTGAAGACCTTCATTTGGAAGTGCCATCAGTTTGAAGTGTTAAACTAAGTTACAGATGAGTCTAAGTAAACAGAGATTCATAGAGTTGAAACAGACTTTGGAGGTCTACTAGTCCAACCATCTACCCAGTGTGGGACAAATAGTTGTTCAATCATCTCTTTAAAATGTCCACTGCTGACCCTGTACTTCAAAGAGACAGTTCAATTGTTCAATTTATTAATGCCTGAGAGTCAGGAAATTCCTCCTTATTTCAAGTTTTGATTTGTCCTTATAAAGCTTCCACTTATCATTGGGTGGTGTAATGTAGAAAATAAATCCCTGAATTATAAATGCCCATTTTATACTTTTTGGTCTATTTCTTAGAACCATCCATGCATTATGGCTATTTCACCCTGGGATTTATTTTTTTCTACTCGCGGTGTAATATGAATATTGCATACATTTGTGAATGTTTCCCTGTCTTAAATGACCACAACTACATAAGAAAAGCATTTCATCAGCATAACTTGTCTCCTAACAAAATAAAGTGGCAACAAAATTTTCAACAAAAAAGTCCATTCACTTTCCTTTTCTGCACACAGCACAATATTCAAGAGTTAGATTGCTGTGAAGAAGAATTGATACTTCATTTATATCGATTTAGTCTATTGCTTCTCTGACCATTCATACCCAGAAGACATTGGTAGAATTGCAAGCAATCCAAAGGCAATAGTAAGTATTCTTTCATAAGGAAGAGATTTTTTTTTAAAAGTGTTGAAGCACAAGAAAGCTGTAGATAGAAGACAGCATCGTTTTTATATATTTTAAAATTCCATGAAATAATTGAACAAGGAACTGTCATTTGGAGGTTCCCCAGAATATAAATTCAGAAAATTGTACAGACCACAGACTTTGCTTATTTAAAAGAAAATTGATTCAAATTTACCATTTCCATGTCATCACATTTGGTGTACCTGTACATCTTGTTATCCTTCCACATCTTCAAACTTTTATTCCACAAAGAATAAATACAAATCAAATAGACTCTTTGAAGTTTTTAATATATACAGATCTTTTAGACTATTCACAGTTCAATGGGCTTACTGCAGATTTACAAAAAGAAAAAAAGAACTCTTGATACACCTGAATAAAAGTGTAATTTCCTGATAGCATCAAAAAGACAGAAGAGGAAACCTTGTCTGGTTTCAATCGCTTTGATCGCATAGCAGGTCTCATCTCCATGCATGAAACGCAGCAGTTAGAGGAGGTGTTTAAGCTGTATTAATTTTTCATGGGGCTGAAGATGAAACTTAAGGATTGCTTTGTGTTTCACATAAACTTGAGTGAGCTGGACTTATAAAAATAATAAATTTGATACACTAAGCTAATAACTAGTATAATCTCAAAAAATGTTTGCTATATTAATTAAATCTATATACAGCATCATAAGCATCTACAGGTGGAAATAAAGGAGTAAAACCATTCACAGGAACATAATTCACATTCCAAAATGTTTTTAATAGACAAGCACATAACTTGATCAAAACGTTTCATAATATGTTAATAAATAACATCCAGTTTGTTATACTTTTCAAACATCTTAATGTCTTGTATATATATATATATAAAAAAGGAGAACTTGATGTTTTTGATTCACACTGGCAGTAAATGGCAATAAATAATGGATCGATACAACAAAAAGGTGGCATGTAATATAAAAATAAATGTAGGCTGGTTGACATGCTGTATCTGCAGAAAAGGCTTTCTCACTAGAAAATCAGAACAGAAAAACAGATTGTCTTAAAAACACTAAATAGACAAAGATTTTCACATTACCTTGAAATTCCTCCCTTTAAGAAAGAGTGAAAACTTCTGCCCATCCACTAGCCTCCTAGTGAAAATACAGACATTTTCCTCCACCCAGTGTTTTTAGACCTATCTCTGAACGGTTTTATAAGGAGATAGGCTATATAATAGATTCTAGTGTGTGACAGGACTGCAGTGCCACCATACATTGAATAAATGAGAAATACAATTTTCAAAAGTCTCTTCAGGATCAATAATACTCAGTCCAGGTCTACATGGTTGTTTCTGACTTAAACTGACTTAATGACAGTTGTTTAGGAGGAAAAATAATGCATAATTTCCTATGACTGGATTCCATTCAGGTAATGCCCCTAAATAAAATTGACATTATGTGTTTCCCTGTGGAAAGAGTACTATGTAAAATGAGTTTTGTAAGAAGGTGGAAAAAAAATCACTTTTATCTTCATAGGTACCATACAGATGTTTGTATTTTATTGCTTTTTGAGCCAATATATCTATTGTTAAGATTCTGTCATTTGAATAAGTTATAAAATAAATTATTTCCAGAGGCTTAGAAGGTTAGCCTTTGTTGCACTCAGGTTGTATTTAAAAATTATCTGGAAAGCGTATGTTTGATTGAACTCGATTAAAATTTTGGAAGAACATAATTAAAGGAAAAGTCAAAGATTCATCTGTAGTAAGAAGATAATATATCTCAATGGGGAATTTTAAAAGCTTGCAATATAATCACACCCTCAGTTTTCTATTTGTGCAGAACAGTCAACACAGCATGCTACTAATACCATCTCCAAGAGGTTTCTGATTTAACATAATAGATTATTTAAAGATGCAACTCCCAATTCAACTATGGTGAAGAATGTCTGCTTAAATATCAGACTTGAAATGCAATGCTATGCTTAAGGCTGCATAAGTTACCAGCAATATAATCCAATTATTTATCTGACATATTCAAAATATAATAAAACAAACAGTTTAAGGACCAACTGGGATAAGAAAGAGAGTGTTTTAAATAACTGCATATGAATGAAGATGTACCGTACTTTGTGTTAGTTCTGGATACAAACTTCAAAATCAAGCCACATCCAAAATGGTACAGTCCCTTTTGCTAAAGGCAAAGAAACAATTTCATTTCACTTGTTCCAAGGCAAACAATCCTAGTTTACTAGAATGCCTGTTTAAATCTGAAAGAACATTATAAATCAGTCCCAAGAACTCCTTTCTTTTTGCACCTGTAATTCATAAGGATCAGCCTTCTTTTCTGTTCCTTTTCATGAAGAGTATTTTTTTTAAAATTGGGCCAGTATTAATACTTTTACATCTCCAGCCAGACTTCAGTTCAGCTGTGAAAATCATGTGGCAAGGAACAATACAAGCACTAGCACAGATCTACAGCAACGTCTGAGGAGGAATGCTAATACAAAGGCTTCTGGCCCTGGTTTTCAAATTCCGACCAAGCATCATTGAGCTCCATAAAAATCATCTTTGCATATTGTTCATATGGCTGTCCGGTAGCCTGGAAGAAAAGCAAAAAAAACAAAAAAACCCAGGTTTCAATAAATACAAAGATCTATTTGAAAAGTACATGCACACAGAAATATCCAACAGAAATTTGGGGTTGCTTTGGCAAATCCATTGTCAAACCTGAAGTGAACCCGGCTGAGGCCATCTTGGAGACTTCAGGATTGCCACAAAGCAGAAGAAGGGAAAGCGAGGGGGAAAATAGCTAGATGGGGTTTTGTGTGTTGGAGAGAGAGAGAGAATAATTTTTTTCATGCTGGGGCACGAACCAGTAAAATTTGACTTTTAAGGCAAGAATAATACTGATTATGGTATTGCTTCAGTTACAGTGGCAGAAAGGTTTAAATGATTTAAGGGTGAATATGAAGCGTCTCAGCTGAATGATTTAAGGGTGAATACTAAGTGTCTCAGCTGAAGCCCACCTGCCCTTTCTTCATAAAGTGTCCCATGAAGTATGAAGATAACCTGAGGCCAACTAAAGCATTCAAGCTGACAGGACCCCCTCCAGACAAGGCAATAGGAAAAGTCTATTTCAGAAGCAGAGCCCCAAGGTCACTGGGGAAATGAGTGAGAAATTCAATGAGGGTGACCTTGTCTATTTCTGTCCTCCAAAAAGAGTTGGAAAACCAGGCAGTGCAGATAAGCCCATAGATTTATTCCATGGCAAATGAACAGATGATTAGGCTAAGTCTTGTTTTTGAAACAAATCAAACCACGAAGGTATATTATTGTAGTATTATATGAATGAATACATTTGTGTAACACTGCATCAAGTTTGATTTATTTCAGGAAAGTCTTACTCATCAAAGCAACAAAGAAATGACAATAAAATAAATGCTGCACGGATCCGTTTATAGTTGGATTGATATAAGTTGTACATGTTCATTTGTTCTAAGGAAATACTTGCAATATAGAACTCTCTTCTCAGCTAGCTAATGATTGCCAATCAATGTAACCTTAATTGGCAAAAAAATGTTGCTTATCACAAAATCAAACCTTAATCCTAGTCATAAATCCCTGTGGAGGGATTTATGTATTTATTTCTAATCTGGGGCTATTAGTTTTTCAAATCACACTTTTTTTAATAAAAAAAAATCATTGTGAAGATTAAAAGGTAAGAAATCTATTTTTGTTCTGCTTAAATGAAACCTATTGGAACTTTTTAGACTTTAACATTGAAAAGAAAAACATTGCAAATTATCCTGAGATTTCACACCCAAACCATCTCTCTCTTTCTCCTCCTAATATAGGGGTGCCAAACTCGATTTCATTGAGGGCTGCATCAGGGTAGTGTTTGACCTTGGGGGGAGGTGTCATGTAGCCCGCGGGCCTTGTGTTTGACACCCCTGTCCTAATAGGATAATCAATTTCAAGTCTTTTCTCTGGGCTGTGTAGATCTAGTATGAATGAAAGATTATCAAGATGAATCACGCTTGACAATACATCGTACATCCCAGGAAACAAACCTCTCATGTAGAAGATTTTAATATTTTAAAGTAATAATGTTAACAGCGACGTAGAGTTGTTTGTGTAACTGAAGTTGCCTGCAGCAATACATAGAGCTAGAATATTAGTTTTGTAAGACATGAATCCCAAGACATTGTTTCTTACTTTATCAGGATGAACAACAAGTACTGCTCTCCGATAAACCTTTTTCACTTGTTCTGGAGTTACAAGATCAGCCATGCTCACAGATTTCCATTTCGTTTCTCCTTCCCATAGCACTGTATGCATGGTAGATAACAGTGCTCTTATATTTCTCTCCTTCCCTTCAATCCATTCAAGGATCTGTGTAGAGAGATATAATCCTAAATCAAAAAGCTAAACAGGTGGATGTAATTAGTCCTCTTATGGTAGACCAGGAGTTCCCAACCTGTGGACCGCAGCCCTCTATTGGGCTACGGCCTAGTCACCACTGGAGCACATGAGTGGCTGGCCAGTGCACATACATGTCTTACTTGTGCAAGCATCGCCATGTTTGCATGAGCCTCGATGCTGGTGTTCGCAACCCCATTTGTGTGAACCTCATTCCAGGCACTTGCGGCCCAATGCGCGAGCACCACCGTGAATGCCATGGGCATTCATGGCCACATGAGCGCACATGTGCCTGCCCTTCCAACAAAACCATCCCTTCTTTTCCCATCCAGGCCACCAATCCGGAAAGGTTGGGGAACTCTATATTAGAGGAAACTTGCTTAGACTGTTTCAAAATTCTAGAAAAAAAACCATGATTATTTCATCATATAGAAATCCCAAACTACTCTCCTGAAGCAGGAATATCTCAGTGGGATTCTCTATTCACTCATTTCTACCATCACTGTCACCATGTTGATGTTAACATTTTGAAATTATAAAGAAAAAAAAACACAATTGAAAACATCCTGGTGTTAAGAGTTGTTAACCTAATCTTACCCAGCTTTTTCTCTGGTAATATTACACTAATAATTAGAGCATACAAAACATTTGCTATAATATTAATATTAACACAGTTGAGAAAGTCCAGAAATATTTCACAAGAAGAGTTCTCCACTCCTCTACTCGTTGCAGAATACCTTATGCCATCAGATTCGAAATTCTAGACGTAGAAAACCTAGAACTAGGCCGCATTTGGTCCGATCTATATAATCATACACAGTATATAATCATACACTGCAATGTCCTACCTGTCAATGAATACTTCATCTTCACCATAACAACACAAGAGCAAACAATAGATACAAACTCAAGGTTAATCGCACCAAACCTGATTGCAGGAAATACGACTTCAGCAACAGAGTGGTCAATGTCTGGAATACTCAACCTGACTCTGTGATTTCTTCCCCAAACCCCAAAAACTTTAACCTTAGACTGTCTACTGTCTATTGACCTCACCCCTTTCCTAAGAGGTCTGTAGGGGACATGCATAAAAGCACCAACGTGCCTACCATCCCTGTCCTATTGTTTCTTTATTTTTTTATTTTTCTTATATGTATCCATGTATACATGGAACTATGTTTTACTTATACCTATTATCTTGTAAGCAATTGACAAAAATAAATAAATATAAATAAATAAAATAAAAATAAAATCCTGAGAATCTGTTCAAGCATATTGACATTATTTATGAATGGCATGCATAATTAATTTTGCATCCTAATACATCTTCAAAACTTTATTTTAAATTTTGCATTCTATTCTCCCAGTGCTTACTTTTAATTTTTCAGGATCCATTTCTTTGGCCATTTCTTCTTTTCGCATCTCTGCTATTGTTCTGGGACCCTTTTTGTCTCTGTGAGCATTAAAACCTTGACCAGATAATAGATCCTCAAAATCCGCAGATAGTTTGGGCTTAGAATCTGAACAGTAAAATAAAAATAAGTATTATTATTCCTGATTTGAGCTAGTTCAGTATTTCTCTAACATGATCAAATTACTGCACCACAAAATGTGAATCAAACAAGATCATATGTATCTACAGCACAGAAAATTTGGGAATTTATACTTCCTCCTTTGGTACTTTATGTTGTAAGCAGAACTTTCCACAACAGCATGTCACTGGAACTTCAATAACAGAATTTTTATGTAATGTATACAAGTAGTCCTTGACTTACAACCATTCATTTACTGACTGTTCAAAGTTACAATTGCACTGAAAAAAGTGACTTATGACTATTTTTCACATTTACAACATCCCCATGGTCATGTGATCAAAATTTGAATGCTTGGCTACTGGCATGTTTTTATGATGGTTGCAGTTTCCTGGAGTTATGTGATCATCTTTTGTGACCTTCTGGCAGGCAAAGTCAATGGGGAAGCCAGATACACTTGTACTTAACAAGTACAGTGATTTATTTAGCGACTGTAGCAAGAAAGGTTATTAAATGGGGCAAAACTCATTTAACAACTGTCTCACTTAGGAATGGAAATTTGGGTTTCAATTATGATCATAAGTTGAGGACTACCTGTAGTTTAGCATGCCATATATTGCCTTTTCTAGCCTACCTATCTGAGTAAGATCCCTCTTCTTTGATTTATCACATAGGCTCATTTTGGATTTAAACTCACTCAGCACTTCAAATAATATGAATCTAATTTTCGCTTGCCTTTGAGAACTTCAGATCTTTTAAACTGATGTGAACATGTGGTAACTAAAAAAAAAATAATTACAAGTACACTGCTATAAAATGGTCTAACTGGCAACTGTCTGACATGTTAACTCCCAATAAATCGTTTTGAAGTTTTGGAAGTTTGGCTCGAGATTCATGATTTAATTGGGTTAACTGCCGGAATCCTGACACTACCTGGATTTTGTTCAGGGGTGAAATTCAACTACGTCGCACCACCTCGGGAGAAGTGGTAGGGACGATTTGAATTGGTTGGCCCCACCCATGCCCACCCACCTTCTTCCTTTCAGAGCAGTGGTTCCCAAAGTGGGTGGTATCGCCCCCTGGGGGGGGATGCCTTAGGAGGGCACTAAGAGGCAAGGGGGCCAGCAGGGGGGCGCTAAGCAGCAGCAGGGGGGCGTTCGAGACACCAGCCCCGCA
>BHFT01051068.1:0-17938 GCA_004320025.1 Laticauda laticaudata
TAACCAACGGATGGCAAGCTTTTTTGTCTGTTTTACATCCTCTTTGCATCCGTTGGTGCAGTGTGACAGGGACTTTATCATCTGGATTAAAAGCTTTTCCCACCACCATCCAGTCTAATTAATAAACTGTCTAAGTTAATTGCCATCAATTTTCTTGCTTTTATTTATAAATTCTGGATTCTGCTAGTGCCAGTCATAGTATATTTAAGAATGAATCTGATAATTTTGTTTACTCCATAGCATTGTTTATTGTTAATCAAAATATATACTTCCCTGCCCCTTGCATAATTTTCCTGAGATGATCATATCTATTGTTTCTATTAGTACATCTTTCTGTACTACTCATTTTAAATTTATTTCAAAACCATAAATATTGGAATTTCAAATTAGTATGAAATATATATGTTAAAATTATATTTTTAATAATGTAAAATTCCACATATCTGATACAATTTGGCTATTTGTGTACTGTGAATGATTAATCAGTTGTACTATAACATCACTATGTCACTTTTAGTATCTTCAGAAAATATCAAATAACTATTATTTAACTAGATGTAAGAAATAGCTGGAAAGGATTCCTATTATCTAGATGACAGGAAAGAAGGAGACATCTGAGAGAGGCTTGTTCAGATCTTTCCTTTCATGTCCAGTCTTTATGGTTCTTTATCTCTCACTCTATCATGCCTGGCAGGAAAATGATGATGAAAGAATCTTACACAATAGAGGGTAATTTCTCTAGGTGTCAGGCAAACAAAGTTTGCCTTCTGGCTCAGATATCTCAATTACTTATGGGCATCCCAAATAGATACATATTTTTGAAGAGATGCTGATGTTTCATTACATTGGTTTGTTAATGTATTTTGAGTCTTTTTAGTAGATGAGTGAAATTGGATGAATTTTGTCTTCATTTCTTACAAAATCTGAATTTCCATTTCTGTCTCACTCTATTACACTATTCCATGTGCAGTTGAAGCAAAATCATATAGTTTCTCTTGGTTCACTGCGTTTTTGTCTCTTTCTCTCTTTGGTGATTCAAATAATGGGATGGAGGTTTCACATTCTCTTTTATTTTATTCTTTCAGTAACATTTATATTTTTATTAATTTTTATTGAAAAAAATTATGAAATAAAAACAATACAGATTTAATTATTGTATAAACAACAATAGCAATAGCATAACAACAACAATGATAATGAAATAAAAATCAGATAAAATATAAATAAGAAAGTAGAAATATAAAGAAGCAGTTTTTAATCTTCTTTTTAGAAGTTATACATGCATTTCTACCCTTCTAATGTTCAACTTCCTAAATCACAATTCATTTTTCCTTTGTTGCAAGATAGAAGCCCTGTCACTAACAAACAGATTTGTATACACACATATATAAATACACACACACCAGTGAAATCACACATCAACTTCAAGCACTTCTGATTTACTGGCAACCTCAAATAAATGTATAAAGAGACCATTTAACTTTTTCTATGTGCATTGACTTTTGGACTGCAATTGATTAATAAGCAGGTTTTCCTGAAAGTCAGCCAACAGCAGTGAACAAATATGAAACACAATCTCTTCAATATAAGGACATTTTTAATCACAATAGTTCACTCTGATGCCAGATCCCTCATAAAATTCTACATATAGGAAAAGATCTATGTATCTACAAATACATACTTCTTCTTCAGAAGAAACAACTTTCCTTTCCAGACTTCACATGCCCCCAGGGCTGAAACACCTCAACTTACTCATTTAACTTGCCTCATGATCAAAGTCCACTATTATTATCAGTACTGCCATGGAGCATAGTGGTTCATGAGATTAGAAAGCTGGGCTGACATTGGCAGACTTGCGTTTGAGACTTATTGCTGCCACAGAGTGTGGTGAGTTCCCACCACATGCTTCAACTCCTACCAACCCAGCAGTTTGAAACGTGGAGATTGCATGTAAAGTAATGGGTGCTCTCAGCTGGTCTGGATATCCATAGATAAGAAACATAAGCCAGCAAACTCGAAGGTTTGAAGTACTTTTATTCTTCTACACACGCAGCATTTAGCAAGAATGGTTTAATTCCAATCCAGGTTAGAGCTGGGAGCATTTGCCTTCCAGTGCAATTTATTATATTATTCCACCCACCCAGTTGCCTCTAACTCTGCCCTACACTTGTTTCCCAATCACCCTTTCCTATGATTACCATGCCTAGTTTCCTTTAAACCTGACATTCTAATGTGCCCATTCTCCTACCACAGATCCCCACCTAATCTCCCCTGTTTCCCAGCCTTCAGTATACCCAAGAAGGCTCCCCACTCCAGAAGTCCAAGCCAACACCAAGGCTTATTGGCAATTGACATCTGACAGGGATTCCCCCTCTCCAGCCATTGCCTCCCAGTTGGGTCTTTCAGTGTGACAGCCGACTTGTAGGTACCATCAGGGATTTCTTCCCCCCAGCTGCCACCATTCAGCTGAATCTCACAATGTCTTATAATGTCTCGCATTGTCCTTCTGGGATCTGAAATGCCGTGGGTGTGAAGTGCCGAGGCATATGGAGCCTGACAGGCTGCTCCCTCTACCAAAGGTGTGAGAAATAGAAATACAGATGTGACTATTACAATTATATTAAGTAACCCCCATCCTCTTTCATAGGATATTTCCAATGGAACTGATTGGGGAACATGCATGTCTGTATGAACCACCCACGAAGTGTCTGCAAGAGAATACCCCTACCATAGTACCAAATATTGTAACACCCATTTATGCATCTGGGAATCCAATATTCCCCCAACTTCATATTGATCATCTCATATTGGCCCAGGCAATATGTCGTGAAGCCATTTGTTCTCTATTAACAGGTTTCAGTGAACTAAGATGGGATGTATCCATTTAAACCTTGATGGAAATTTTAACTGCATGGTGATAGGGTTAATGATTTTCATAATAGGGAACCGTCCAATATACTTTGGACCCAATTTCTCACATGGTAGTCCCATATTTAAATAGTTTATTGATTGGGTTGTATATGCAATAGAGACATTATGCAAGGCTTCCTGTACTGACGTCAATGTATCTTTTATTCTCTCAGACCATTCAGCAAGTGTTATAGTTTCCTGATTATGATGTGGCCACAGTGGAATAGCTGCAAAATCTGCACCATACACTATCCGAAATGGGATTTGTCCTGTACTTTTATGTTTAGTACTATTGTATGTTACCTCAGCAAACAGTAGTAAGTCTGTTGATAGGACACATAACAATGTATCTTTTGACTGTTGCATTAGCTCATTCAATAGCTCCATTCGTACTTGGGTAATAAGCAGTACTTAGCCCTGTGTTGAACCAATCATATTAATGCATTTCTGCCAAAATCTAGCAGTAAATTGCACTCCTCGATCTGAGATGATTCTCCATGGCACTCCATGTAATTGATATACATTTTAAATAAATAAAGTAGCTATTTTTGTGCAGATGGTAACCCCTTGCAGAGTATAAAGTGCACCTGTTTCTAAAAAAGATCGATGACTGTCCATATTACCATAAAACCATGACTATTTGGTAGTTCCTGTCAGCCTTCAAGATCTTCTGCTATTGCTTTGCATCTTTTCGACTACCATAAGTAATGGGGGGGGAGGGGAGGTAGGAATAAGTTGGGGAAGTGAGCTGGAGGTGTTACATTCATCTGTTGTAATATAAATGGGAAGAGGGGAGCATAAACTAGAGTTAGGTTTCTATTTTTCGCTTAGCTTTTTCTCTCTGCGCAACTGCAACCCGTTATCAAAATATGCCAAGGTCAACGGACAGAGGCCTCATCATCACCTGAAAGATGCCCACATGATCATATCCACAACTTCTAATTGGAAGTGTCATTTGAACTATTGGGGGTGGGAACATTTCCATCACCTTTCTATATGTGAATTGCACGCCTAATTTCTCGAGATTCAAATTCTATGGTTGCTACCACTTCACTTTCAGTAAAAGATATCTTTTCTCTAAACTAAAGAGTCTAAGTATTTCTTTCCTGGATTTTGAATGGAGCTCCGCCTGACAGTTCCACTATAAAATCCATGGCAATATCCTGCCATAGTTTTGTAGGATTAGACTCCATCTGTAATGTTTTGTCAGAACCTGTTGTATCAGGTGTACATGCTGTTCCATAGTTTCCATATGTATCAAAATATCAACAAGGTATACTAACACACTTCTATTCAGATGTTCATATCGGACTCCATTTTTTAAATAAAAACCCTATTTTTTAAATAAAAACCCCAGCATAAAAGCAGCTGGGGCTCCCTACAGAATGGCATGACCCCAAATGAATAAACTATCCAGAGGACAATTAAAACACATTTTTCATTTGTCCCAGGGTGAATACACATTCTATAATAAGCCTGTCAAAGGCCTTATTTTGTGAAAATTCGGCCATTGACTAGGGTAGCTAATAAATCCTGCCACTTTAGAGAGCAACTTCATAAGGACATCAAAGGAGCACCTAAATGATTATCCCTGGGCAATGATGATATTACTGGCAAATCCTTTCATCACAGAAATACTTTGCTTCTAACATGGAACTATTAGTATATCAGTTTCAGCATTAGAACACTGTAAAAATTCTAATTTTATAGCCTACTTTTGTCAGCTGAATCATGCATTTGTTTGCTGTCAAATAAACTCTGCTTTCATTTCAAACTTACATTCTGTGCTTATTTACCTGGCTATGGAATGCATCATAAATTTTCTTTAAATACAATTTTCAACAAAAAGTCCATAAAGGATTTTCAGTCTCAGACAAGTTGTTTCTGTCTTTTCTCTTATAAAACAACTAAATTATATTGAAGTTCTGTCATCTTCACCAACCATTCCTTTATTGCATATATTGCAAAATCTTTCTACATATAATAATCTTGTAATTACTATGTTCAAGACAAATTTCTGTAGTTTTTCTAATTCCTCATAAACTTTTCTTATTACAATAAGACCATTTATTATTTGTTTCTGTTTTTCCATGATGTTTGGTATGTTTTTTCAAAAGTTTCCATCAACTTTGGTAAGGAATTTTTTTTCCTTATACAAGTAATAATATTGATCATATTCTTACTTATTTGCATTGACTTCTATCATGGTCTTTCATTTTGTAATTTTAATGTTTTTTTCTCTTTTTCTTTTCATAATTTTATGTCAACTGTTTTCTAGCTTTATTAAAAGTAATACAATTTATTAGGAAATACTTGATTTTTTTAGGTATAGTCTATGAGTGCTATGAGAACAATAGTTTTCTACATATACTAAAATTACATATAGATTCCAGATTACTTTTCTAGAAAGAATATTTTCACTATATTGAATAATAATTTTCAAGTGTGTCATAAAATAACTATGATAAATATATTTTTTCCCCAACATATATTGAAAAAGAGGTGGAAAATGCTTTTCCTTTGAAAGTGTACCTTAGTAGTAGTGCATGCTGTTGCAAATAAATCCAAATATGTAAAAAAATTTATAAAAGTTTTGTTCCCCACTAAAGGTGTAGCCAACCTAAAAATACTTCAACAGAACATATATGCACTTATTCAGAATAGTAGGTTAGAATTTTTCATTCGCTAAACTATCACTTTCAAGCTGCCTGACATATCAATGTCCTTTGGTACGCTACAGGAAATCCATGGAGTATCAAACATTATTTCATGCACATATTTTTAAAAGATTCTGTCATATGAAATGGTTTCAGAGATACTGTGTTTGGGTTGCAGGGTTTACAGGAAAATGTAAAAAGACTGGGATTATGTAAGCTCGCAACTGTGTGAAAAAGGGCAAAAAAATGTAACAACAATAAAGAAAAAGAAATCTAATGCATTTTGAAATTTAGATTTGTCATTTATATCTGTTTCTATCAGAGAGATTCACACACACTTTCATGCGGCTAAAATGTGAAGGTTGGAATGACTGCTTTGCAAAAAAAATTTACAGACATACATAAACAGGGCATTAGCTTGGCTTGTTCAAAAAGTTGTACTTGCACTGTTGAACGTACATTCAAGAAAAAACAAGGACATTTTCTTATTCTCTTTTAGACTTCCCAGAATCTGTAGAAGACAAAGATGGAATATGAGAGAATGACATAGTTGAGCAATTTCAGGAAAACAGAAGAGAGCTTTAGCCAGTATCTCCAGTGGCACCTAATCACAACATAATCACATACTGACATATGATATTTCCTTGATATCAGTTCAACTAGATAGACCATAGTATGAAATCAACTCCAAAGGAATGCTTAAAGTACTCTTCAAGATTGAATATAATAGCAGATTCAGCTAGTTTGAAGGTACTGTACCAATTCTTTATTTTTCTTATGAATTAAATGAATTAGGAAGGTATCTCATGAAGCTACTTCTCGATGTTATCAAGATGTTTTGGACAAAAAAATATTTTAGTCATTTTTATTTATATTATAGCTTCTATCGAGATCATTTTCCCTACTCCCTATATCTCATGATCTTCACAACATTGTCCTTATCATAGCTGCATCCGATAAATTAGATTAATTTAACTTTTTGCTAATTTTACTGAGATTAAAACAAAAATTTTAGTAACATTCTAAGGCATCCCTTATTTGCAAAAATGTCAGAGATAATTAGCAGTGACCAAAGGTAATAAAACAATATCAGATTTACTGATAAAGACAACAAATATTATCTTACTGTTGTTTTTGCTGTTTCAAGGATGTGTAGAGAGGGATGAAATCTGTAGAAAGGACTAAAGTTTATTACACAGTCACATCTGGTCACTAGGATCTGATGGATTACATCCCAGAATTCCAAAGGAGCTGGCAGATGTTGCTCCCAGAACCATTCTACCACATATTTCAAAGAGCACCGGTGAACAAGAGGAATAGGAAAAGAGCTGATGGGATCTCAATTTTTGAAA
The DNA here is from genome assembly GCA_004320025.1 of Laticauda laticaudata. Lineage (NCBI taxonomy): Eukaryota > Metazoa > Chordata > Lepidosauria > Squamata > Elapidae > Laticauda > Laticauda laticaudata. The sequence goes on from BHFT01051068.1 coordinate 6,920, forward strand.
AAAGGAAAAAACAATCCAAGAAACTAAACCTGACATCAATATCTGGAGAAATACAGGAAAAGATAATTATTTGCAAGCACCTAGAAACAAACAAAGTTATAATCAAAACTAATTAAATCTTATTTCATTCTTTGACAAAGTGACTGAACTAGCGAACCAGCAGAATGCTATTGAAATAATATGCCTAGATTTTAATAAGGCATTTTACAAAGTATACAACACTTCCTACTTCTTAGTATGTTAGAAAAATGTGAGACAGCATCTCACCTGTCATAACATAAGAATTCATAACAAATGTTGATAAATCACACTCAATGTGTATTCCCTAATGAAGCTACATCTGCATGGAAGGTAAGAAGTGATGAGGTGCCCAAAGATCTGTTTTAGACGCAGGACTCTAATATCTTTATCAAATTTAGATAAGGTAATAGAAGGAAAACTCATCAAATTTGCAGATAATTTGCCAAACTAAAGTAGTTTCAAGAGCCAGGTATTATTTCCATCACCACAATATAAAAAAGACATTGAGACTCTGGAAAGAGAAAAGAGAAGAGTGACAAAGATGATTGGGGAAGGGGAGATTAAAGATTAAAACATATGAAGACTGGTTGCAGGAATTGGGCATATAAAGAAGAACTAAAGATGACATGATAGCAGTGTTTGAAATATTTGAGGGATTGAAAGAAAGGAGTCAACTTATTTTCCAACTCACCAGAAGGCAAGACAAGAAGCAATGGATTGAAACTGAACAAAGAAAGAGGCAACCTAGAACTAAGCACAAATTTTCTGACAGTAAAAACAATCAACCAGTGGATCAGCTTGCCTTCAGAAGTTGGAAGTGCACCAATATTGTAATCTTTTAAGAAGAAACTGGATAATCATTTGTTTAAAATTGTATAGGGTTTCCTGCTTGAGCAGAGGCTTAGACTAAAAGATTTCCAGGGACCTTACAATAAGATATAAATGAAAACAGAAAACCAGCAGAAATGTAAATGAATTACATAGTTACATATGACAACATAGGTGCTTACAAATGTTTTCTTTTAATTATTTTTCTGCATTGATCTAATACGCCTAGATAGAGATAAAAACCACTAAAATACATGAATAGAACATTTTAAAAGAATAAATTGATCCTTAACACTGAACATAATATTATCCAGGGTTTCCTTGATGCTAACTAAGATCCAGTAAAATGAGAAGGGGTTAGCCCCATGATGTGAACCTATGGCACAAATGCCACAGGTGGCATGCAGAGCCATTTGTGCGGGCACATGAGCCCCAGCCAAAGTGAACTGCACTGTGCATATGTGTGCTTCCCAGGTGACTTACAGCCCAATTGAGGCCATTTTCACCCTCCTGGAGGCTTGTGGGAAGCCTCTGCAGCCTCAGGAAGCTGAAAAACGGGCCTTCCGGAAACAACAGAAGTACCAAAACAGGGTTGTTTACAGCCTCCCGAGGCCGCAGAAGCTTTCCTAGAGTTCCTGGGAGGGTGAAAATAGCCTCAAATGGGACAAAAATCAGCTGGGAGGCATGCACATGTTCACGACTCAATCAAGGCAAAAAAAATGGACACAATCTAACAGACTTCTGTAAAGGCTTTGATTCAGTGGTATATGACAAACTACTCCTAAAACTAAAATTTTATGGTATCTCTGGACAACTGCACAACTGGATAGAAGTATTCCTGTCAAACAGACAACAAATGGTCAAAATTGGGAGTGTCCTATCAAATTCTGTACCTACCTGTCAATAGTGGTGTCCAAGGCAGTATTCTAGGACGCAACTCCTTCATACTCTAACAAAAATGACCTCTGTGATCAATATTAAGAGCAACTGCGTTCTTCGCTGATGATGGTAAAAGCGGTTCATACCACAGGGACAATACTACTACCCTTCAAACAGATCTTGATCATGCATCAGAATCGGTCAAACAAATGGCAACTTAAATCTCCACAAATAAATGCTCTGTCGCTTACATATGGCAAAAAAAAAATAAAATGCAAGCTGAAATAGTCAAGACCTTGTTGATGATCCAAGCTCTGTACAGGACTTGGGAATACTCATCTCTAATGATGCTAAGTGCTAGAGCCCACTGTACTACAGAGTTCAACAAGGCATTAAGAGTTGTTAACCTAAATCCTATGTAGCTTTTTCTCTGGTAATATCAACTACTAACTAGAGCAAACAAACATTTGCTAGACCAATACTCGAATGCAGCTCATCAGTCTGGACCCACATTCCGTATCTAAAGGCTGGGTCACAATCAGCCAACGGATGACCAAAACGTATGTAAAAAGGACACAGGCGGACAGAGAAATTTTCCATCCGTTCGTTATCCGCTCTCCAAAGTGCCCCAAATTTTCAATAAGGAACGGACAAACAACGGAAAGGACGGACGTGGGGCAGGAATGTCGCGAGGATGAAAGCAGATGCTCGCACGGAAGCCAGTGGGATGGAAGCAGATGTCACACTATCCGCAGGGCTTTCCGGGGGGAAACAGCGAAGCGGAAAAGCAGCAGAAGGAGCAATGCAGAGCGGATAACGAAGTGGATACAGTGGATGCATCACGGACGCGAGTGGAATTGCTAGAGATGCCTAGCGGATGCAAGCAATCACTGCGCACTGCAGGGAGGAATGCATTGCGTCAGCCCCGACGGAATATAAGGAAGCAGCTCATCAAGCAGGTCAACCATTCAGAGGAAGACCTGCTGCCAGACAACATCTTCAGCAACACAACGCATTGGGGAAAAAGAGGAAGCCTGTGCCTACTCCTGCCAGCCCTGGAAGAAGGACAGGACACCATCCCACCCCCTGGTACTGACTCCTGCTCCTGCTGCTTCTTCTGCTGCTGGTGATGATCTGCTGATGCTGACTCTGCTGTGCTGCTCCTGGTCCTGCTGTGCTGCTGGTCTGCTGGTGCTGCTGGTGCTGGTGCTGGTAATGGTAGACCAGCCCTAGACTCAAAGCCCTTCTGATGAGGGCCCAGAAGGCCCTGCCCAGAGGGAGGAAGAGGCATTCGCGATAAAAGAGTGAGAGGAGACAGTACTCCATTGCAGAGGAACTGAGGAGGGAGGTGCTCGAATGGTGAGAGAGAACGAGTACCTCTGGAGGAAGGGACACAGGCTCTAATCGAGACACAAGCGGAAGGCAGGCAGCTGGAGAGAGAAGGCGGAGAGCTGGCTAAACACTTCTGATGCGTCCTCACTCAGGTGGGTGATAGCACATGCACCCTGGTATGGGGAGAGCTTGCACCTGAAGAAGTCTGGCAGGCCGCGGTCAAGCTACCAACTGGGAAGACCTAGGTGTCCATGGGCAAACGTTGCGGCTTCTTGGAGGGATGAGTCCGCCACCAAGGAGCAGCCCTCTCTCACCTCTCCTCTAACTCAGGCAGCCCCAAGAGAGCCGTCTCTCTGGCAAGAGTCAGCTCCTTGTCAGCAGGTATCTGTGGAGCGCCCATGATGGGACCCCCCCGACAGCTGGGCACTCCCCGTGGCGGAGCAATCATGCAGGCCCCCCTGATGCCAGATGGAGCAAGAAGCAGGCCACTGCCACCAGAGACAACCCACCCCACTGCCAGCTCCACCTCACAGAAAAGAACAGTCAGAGTGGCAGACGGGAGGGGCAGAGCCACACTGTCCTCTGGAGCATCAGGGAACATCAGAGCAGCAATAAGATCTCTCTCTCAGCTGGTACAGTCAGACATACAATCCTCTAACAGAAAGCCCTTCCTCCCCATGTGAACCAGACCCTCCATGGAAATGACCGAACCCAGTACCAGGCTGGATCAAGAGAGGATCACAGCGTCTCTGCACCACCTCGTCAGACCCCCAGCCTGACAACCTGCTCTGATCCACTCCAGTTCTGCTGCCTTCCACCCCAGGTGATGTTCACAAGCCTACCAAGGCTTTCAACAGCCCCTCAACTACCTAAAGGCTAACGGCCTACCAGGAGTTCCAGCAGCAGCAGGCAGACTTCCCAGTCCAGGCACAGGTACATCGACAATTTGGCGGCCAACAGGTGGCAACTGATCCACCAATACTACCGGATGCCACAGACATCACAGATGCCACAGATGCCACCAGATGCCACAGATGCCATTACACCACAGATGCACCAGATGCCCCCAATGCGACGACGCCTCACAGTCGCTCACCTTGCAGACTGCAGAACGCCCCCACTCACTCCTCCTTCCTCCACGCCCACAGCCAAGTCCAGCCTCAGGGAAATCTTCATGCATCTGGGTAAATCTGGACAGTTAATTACCATAGTCATGAGAGATGAAGGGCCTCTTCAACATCACGGACATGAGCGCCTCTCAAGGCCCATCTCTGAAGAGCCTTCCTCCACTCAAAGCTAACGCATGCGCCCTGTTGTCCTTCTCGTCCAGGCACACCACATGGCGGCCTCAGACCAGTAACTCCACGCCACTGGCCACCCTTCCACAGCAGCCTGGACCCTTCAGCCCTAGGAGACCATGGGCATGCCTCAGAGTGGACAGAAAAGAGTGGCAGCAGACTGGGTTGTTACCTGGTTGACTTTTCTTTTCCTTGGGAACACTTTTCTTGGTTCTAATTTTTGACTTTTTTAACTAAAGTCTAGCATGTTTGTTATTAATCAAGGTTTTCTTTGTTTCACAGCCTGTTCAGTTCTTTTACTAAAGTAAAGTTTGCATGGAAACTTTTAAATGGTTTAAGCCTTTGCATGCTTTGTGGGATTGGTAAGGATAGCTGTGGGATGGGCGGATAGCTGTGGGATGGGTAATACCCTGGGATGGGTTAACAGATAGCAATGGGACGGGCAGGGATAGCAGTGGGATAGATAAGCCTTGCCAGTGCAAGCAGTAGTGGGACTGTTATGGTCCAACCTCCCAGGTGCCATCCTATGGCCGGCTGTTATTTCAAATAAGAATTTCATCTTCATCAACACATGTGCAACATTAAGACACAACTCTTTATTTAAATGCCTGTTCATTGTCGGGCACTCAACATACATGGCCAGAATTCGATCAGTGTGATGAGACAGGCTGAAGGGAAGCATTCATTAAGCATCTATCCATGCCTTCTTGCCAGCTTCCACTGCTCCAAACTGATGTGGGTGTTGTGTGGGCACCTCCAGGGCGTACTAGCATTGCCCTGTACATTGTCCGGAGGCCAATTGGCGCAAGAGTCAGTGCCGCACCTTCCAGAGTCAGGGTCCAAGGGCTGGGCCCGGAAGTTGGTGCTTGCCTTGGTCAACCTGGTCTCAGCTGCTCCAACTTGTCAAGAAATGCTGTGGTATCCTCATTACAGTGTCTGGACATGGACGGTGTCTTCGTTCCTCCTCAGCTCCATCCATCAGCTTGTCATACAGTCCGTACTCGACTCTTCTTGTGATCGCATCTTAAGACCGACCAGTTGTTGGATCTTGCCTTTTTTGCGTTAGAACACGTGAAAGAGCGCTGTAGATGGCTTCGCACTGTTTGTATGAATGATGGCGGCTTACTCAAAAGGGAGTGTGCGACAATCCATGGTGGAATGACTGGATGCTGTGGAGAGCACAAGTGCAAGATCAAGGCTGGAAGAGGTCGTGCACACCGCAAAGGCTGCTGGACTGAAAGTGAGATCCAGTGATTTCTCCCCCTTTTTATAGGGAATAATAGGTTTTCCGGCTTGGTGTCCTTTCCGTATCCTCTAGAACATCTCTCCAGACCATCTAAATATTGAGTACGTCCCCTATACTGACGTTTTTTCCATTTTAATTGGTTTATATGCGAGCTGGCATCCGACTTAACATCCTTTCGTAAGTCCATGCAGATCTAATGCTGTGTGTCGTTCCGCGTGCCGTTATCGCTGTCTCCCTCTTGTCGTTTGCGGTGGAGTGGATGCTAAGTTGCGCGGATGCACGGGTATATGTGCCGCAAGCGATACAGCGGACATGTAACGGATGTTGAGAGACGTTTGTTCCCGGTATGTGTGCGGGAAATGTAGACATGTGGGACGCTGGTGGAAAGTTTATCCGCTCAAAAAGTTTTTGTGCAAACTAAACCTTTGTTGAGCGATGAGAATCTACGTAGACCATGATGCTGGACGGATAGAAGTATGAATCATGCACGCAGCAGTGGAGTTCCAGAAGCCGGATGCAGTCGCGTTAGCCAACGGATGGCAAAGCGTTTTTCTTGCTCCGTTTTACATCCTCTTCCATTCCGTTTGCAGTGTGACAAAGGGCTTAATATTAGGACAGTTGAGAAGCATACGAAATATTTCACCAAGAACAGTTCTGCCACTCTGAATGAGGTACTTTTACTAATCCCTATCGTTGTAGAATACCCTTATGCCGCGACGACTTAAAATTCTCGACTGGAAAACTTGAATTATGCCGCTCTTCGTCTGATCTAAATATGGTATTAATAAAATAATACATGCAATGTCCTGACCTGTCAATGAATACTTCCGCTTTGAACGCATAACACGACAAGAGCCACACAATAGACACAAACTCGCTTGTCTTAATGTGCAGCCAAAACTTGATTGGCAGGAAATACATGACTTCAGCAACAGAGTGGTCAATGTTTGGCAATATCTCTACGCTGACCTCTGTGGTTTCTTCCCCAAACCCCAAAAACTTTAACCTTAGACTGTCTACTATTGACCTCACTCCTTTCCTAAGAGGTGTGTAGAAGGTGTGCATAAGTGCACCAAGGTGCCTACCATCCCTGTCCTATTGTTTCTTTTATTCTTCTTATATGTACCCATTTTATGTATTCATAACTATATATATACTGATATCTATTATCTTGTAATCCAGGGGTCCCCAACCACTGGTCCCCAGACCGGTACCAGTCCGTGGATCATTTTTTACCAGGCCGCAAAGCTTGAGCGCCGCCATCTTGTTTCAACGGCGCTTCCGAGTTTTCGGTTGCTTCTGGGTTTCAGTTGGAAAGTGCTTTCGGGTTTTCGGATGGAAAGCGGAGTTTGGGTGCTGAAGGAATCCTTGTGCCTTAGTTTCGTCAAAGAGGGGGCGGCTTCAAACGAAGAGCCATCCCAATGGCCGTGGAGTCTCGCGTTACTCAGATACCAGTCCGTGGAAGAATGAATAATCGTGAAACCGGTCCCTGGTACAAAAAAGGCTGGGGACCACTGTTGTAAGTGATTGACAAATCAAAATAAATAAATAAAAAATAAATAAAACAATAAACATATTGTTTTCAGGGGTTCTGTAAAATTCTGTATCATTTTCTACATAATATAAGTCCTGTGCTGTTAATCATGTATCTTTCTATGTTTTTCTTATTTTTGATGGTTTGTGGGTGAATTAAGTATATTTGGATATCATAAGATATCAAAGATATATTTGGCATTTTTAAATCACAAAATTATTGATTTTTATAAAATTAGAAACCACAAATTTTCTGTTCTTCAGTATTATTTATATTTATTTTAGCAATACTTTAACTGTTTAATAAATTTGAATTTCAACCCTGATATATCATTCTGGTACATAAAAACTTATGGGTTCAGACCAAATAGCATAATAAATGCTTTCATTTATTAAGCAGTTTCAGAAAATTATATTATTTTTAACCTTTTCTTAACCTTTCAAAAGTATAAATTATAATTAACTGAGGGTAACTATGTCATTTTCAAGTCATACTTTTAACACTATTTTTAAAAATGCAAAGTAATAAAAAAATTAAGTTTTTACTCAATATTATCCAAATCTAGCTGACCATATGCAATGCATATCACAATACAAAAGTGAGCTTAATTGATATTGCACTTAGAATGGAGTATTTACCAAGATTTCAGATAATAGTTCTCCAGTTGAATCCAATGTATGGATGAATCTAGTTGAATGAATTAATTTCAATTCCAGTGCTGGCAGCAGTTTATATAGACATCTTACAATATAATTAAAATCCGAAAAATTAAAACTCCAACTTTCAAATAAAAACCTAAACTTTTAAAAGAAAATCCTTAGCCATATAAAATGAATAATCAATTATTTTTAAAAAATCGATGTATAGTTAACATAAACATCCTTCTTAAATTAACTATGAATCTTAGGATAATTTAGTTTCAGAACTTTAGTTTTTCTTCATCAGTTCATAGATATTTTCAGCTGAGTACCATCACTATAGAATTTGAAAGATACATTTATCAAGAAAGCTATTTTCTTAGGAATAATTATCTCCCACTGTTTAAAATACTTTAAACAAAAAGAAAGGTGTATTTTATGTTTTCATCGAAATCTTGAATCTTTTCTTCAAAATTTTTGATGCTTTTATATTTTTATATTATTATTTAGATAATAATATTATTTAGATATTAATCTAAATATATACCATATTGCTACAGAATCTATATAAATAGATTATATACATCATACATATATACATAAAGAACATTGATAATTGTTGAAAAGGGTCAAATACAATTTATCAACAGTAATAATTAATATTCAATCAGAACCCTATCTAATAAGGCGAGCCAATCTAGTAGTAGAATAATGCTTTTTAAATAAAATAAATACATTGAATCAAAACTTCTTTTTATCATAATGTTAAAAAATTTTCATCTCTACTATATCAAAGGTGCCGCTAACTAATTTAGAATTTAATTTAAAATATAAGAGTTTATCAATAAAAATTCAATTTTACACGATTGGACAGATAGTAGACATGTTTACATTAGGCATGAGCAGGAAATGTTACATATTAGTGAGGATGAAGTTTTAATTGCCTCTGGCAATTAAATCTAAGATAAAAGTAGAAAATATTTATCTAACTTGGGGAAGTTTGTTATCTCTTAACTTATGAAAAGAACAACCAGGAACAGCTAATTCATCTAAGCAACCTCTCTTCCAGGTATTAATTAAAATGTAGATTAACATTTATTGATCTGTAAATTTTAATCCTTATCTACAGTTGTTGACTTTAGGCAAAAAACAGAAACATTTGTTCTGGCAGCCTCAATAATGCAGCAATATTTATCATTATTGGATAAATTGTGATTTTTTTTCTTCGGCAGCATTTAATATTTTCACACCTATTGTTATATTAGTTTATATTCAATAAAACTCTTTATTTTAAGATTATAGTAAGAATAGTAAGAATGTAAATCCTAATGTGGAGACCAGAAATAGGAAATCAATGGTCTTCCAGATTTTCTTAATTATCACTTCCCATCTTACTTGGAAGGAACAACTGTTAATGATTGAAGGATATTAGTGATCCATTTCTAAAAATCAACTAATCATATTGGCTGATGAAAAAATATTAAGGGCCATCATTAAGAATCTATGGAATCTTGAGTTCAGGTTTGAGCTTCTTCGGCGACAGAAGCCTCTTCAAGGCTTCGATCCATGCTCGCTGCTGGAGCCCCCGAGCCAGCTGGTTTCAAGGCTAAGCCACCCTGTAGAGGGGGTGAAGAAGGGGGAGACTGCCTGCAGGGTTGAGGAGAGCCGCATCTCTCCTCCCCAGCTGGCCATTTCCAATTCAGTTTCTATCATAAGATGCATTAAATATCTTACATCTTTAACATTTTTTTCAATTGAATATCATATTTCCTGGGAACACTATAACTTTCCATGGAGTATAATATCCTTTTTTCCCATATTTCTTACTTTATTTTATATAAATCATTACTAATATAATTAAAAATATTCCCTTTTAATTCTCTCATCATTTAATTCATTTATTATTTAACAAACATCCCACTACCATTACAAAAATATTTTATCCATCATTATATCTTTGTAAAATTATTTTCTATTTGTAATATATATAATGCTTCTATTTAATGTACCTTTGGCAGAATCCCCTTTTATAATATAAATTTTCCACTCCATTATCTCAACACAAACTTCGGTTACAATCCTTATATCTTTTCCCTGTTTTTCCAATGTCTTGTTTCTCTCTTTACAACTTTTTTCCTTGCCTTGTTCCCCCTTTCTTCTCTCCTTCTTTTTCCCCTCGTCTCTCTACTTTCTAACTCTTCTCAATCTGTAAATCCCTTCTTCTGTATGCTTTCTAATATTATACTTATCTTTCAAATTTGTCCTTCTTGTTTTGTGTTGTTTTTTGTCGTTAAATCTTTTATTTCTTTCCCCCTTTTCTTTTTTCCCCCTACATAAGAATATTGATCAATTAAAGATGGCTTTTCATTTGTCGCCAATCTTCTTGTTCTGCAGAGCGTTTCTTAGTTGGCTTCTCATAGTTCCAGAAATCCATTTCTAAAAATGGAACACACGAAGCCAAAAGAACTTCATCCCTTTCTTGTGCATCTTCTTCCATTTTTTAAGTTCCGGTTTTCACATTCTTCTAGAGTTATATCATTTAAAAACTTTTAACAACCACCCAGTTTAATTGTTAGTAATCATAGATGCCAAAAAACAAAATCACCAAAGTAAATCCAAATAAGTCCTAAGCTATTTCTATGCTTCTTTTTTCCCACTTTCCTTCCTGGGGTTCTTACTGTTTGTTACTTAAGTTTCCATTAAAAGGTATCTCTTGGAGGATCTTGTTAAAATTTCCACTATGAGTTCCTTTTAATTACAGTTCCATTCCTAATTCAGCAGGTCTCCTCCATTTTTCAGATCCTGCCTCTATTCTTTTTTTCTCCTTTCCAGCTTATTTTAAAAGCTATATTAAAATGTCCAGAAATCTTATTATCTTTAACTTTTATTTTAAAAACATTTATTTTTGCCTTTAGATGCCCTATTTAAAAGTTCAAAAAAAAAGATATATTTTTTGCCCCAATTTCTTGCTTAATGTCTCTTGCTGTCAGGATATAAGGAAGGGAATGATAAAAAAAAACACCCCCCAATCCTATTCTTCTCTCCTTCACAGCTTCAAAATTCTCTTTGCGAAACAATGTGTATAAGTTTCAATTCCAGGGTTACTATTATTTTGTTGCTTTTGCTGTTTGACCGGTCACCCAAACTTTCTTTTCTTATCTTCCTCCTAGCATCATTGCCTGTTGAGTTCATTCTTTGTGGTGACCAATTATGACCACCACTCACCACCCTTCGGGAAAGGGA
>BHFT01051069.1:0-19027 GCA_004320025.1 Laticauda laticaudata
ATCCTCTTTCCATCCGTTGGTGCAGTGTGACATGGGCTTTAACAACTGCAGTGTTCGTGCCTACTCTTTCACATTTGCGTTACTAGACAAGCCAACTTTTTTGTAAGCATTTTGGCAACCATTCCATTTTAAATAGGAGTCTACATGAAGGCAAGGTTTTTTTCCCACTGTATTCTGCAGAGGCCTAGGGTTCTGTGCGATATTGGTTGAGTTTTGTGAAAGGTTAATAAGGAAAATAGTTTATTTAAATGCAGCCATTCTTTATCATTGGCTCTGGGTTGTACTCCTTGATCAGAGAATCCAGGCTTTTTTTTTTAACTGATAAATTCTGCAGGCTAAAAAGGCTCGAAAATCCTTGCATTAAATACATATTGAAAACAATGGCACTTCAGATATCGTATCTGGATGATAAGTATGCGAAGAATAAGATCACTTTCAGAATTCCATGTCATATTCAGAAAAAAACAAAAAAACAAAAAAGTAGCAATCAAAATGACAGAAAAGCAAAAAAAAAAATGTCAGTAAGCAAAAAAAAATGTCAGTGTTCCAACCAAACTCTCCATCTCAATTCAGCACCCAGAGACAAAGTCCATCCAAGTAAGAATTTATTAGAAAAGTCATATTGGCATATCTGGAAAAACCCAAATCTGAATTCCCACATTTTCCCACTATATTAAACTCACATTCAAACTCCGGTGACTCAGCCTTGAGCTCCGGCGAAAGAATGCTGTTGTGGCTATTCTCCCTGCTCACTTTACTTTCATTCCCATGGTTACCCATCCTCCCTTGTGGCAGCCCCAAATCCAATTCAAGATGGATGGGGGCTAACAATGAAACTATGGGAAAATCTTGCTGTGTTCCCTCTCAGGGCTTTTATATAGCATGTACATTGGAAAACACTTTTTTCCTGCATGCATTATTAATATCCCTTCCAGAATATAATATTGAGAGGCATCCTGAACACTTTCTGGAGTAACAGTTGGAAACATTAGTGTAAATGCAAGCAAGAAAATAACAGGATTTACATGGTGGATTGGGAATTGCAGGACTTATCAGTAGAGAAAAGTGTGAATTTTGCAGGTTATTGCTCTCAGCTTCTGTCTCTAAAACCAAAATCTCTTGAATTCCATTTCTCTTTTTGTCTTTAATTAAAAGAAAACAGAATAAAATGTTACTTATTTGAGAAGATACAGAAAAAAAACTAGTTCCAATGCTAATTTACCATGCAGTTGCATAATCAGCTGCAACTCATTTCGTGTTAATTGGGTAAACTGTATTCCAAAGGTTTAATGAAAAATATCCAAACTGTCTTTTGCTTTGGCATCCTTTAAACAAGCAGTTAGAATTCATCCAGACAGCAGCATCCAGTCAGTTAGTTTCCTACTTTAATATTAAATCAGAAAGAGAAAGATTGGGTTTTTTAAAAAATAAATAAGAGTAATACTTCTTTTTGAATGATATAAGCAGTCATACAAACCCTTAGAAAAGGAAACATTACATGGAGACAAGCAAATAAAGGTATATCGCTATCTTCTGTTGTTAACCACAATCATGAAGATTTATTTCATCTTCCAATTTTACTTCCCCATGTTACTCATTCAAGCAAAACTTGAAAAAAAAATGAGGAGACATAACTTTCTTAGCCTTGGGTACATGCCAAAACATGGGCATGACTAGGAGAAAAACTAAATATGATTTAACTTACATCTAATTCAATTACAATTAATATAATTTCATCTTGTGTAATTAAATTTAGTTAAATAGTGCACTCTTTTAGCCTAATAGCTAGCCTGCAGTGAATAATAACAGGGTTAATAATGAGCCAGGACCGAAAAAAATCCTCCCTCCCCTCATAAAATGCTAACATTTTAAATTATCTACAACATCAAAATAATAAGCCAAAACACAATTAAAAGTACATCAACAATAAAGATGTCAACAATTAAAATCCAGCAGCAAATTAAGCTTAGTTAGTATGAAAGAAAGCTATACAGCAAAAACATGTCTTAAGATTGACCTGATCGACTGAGGGAAGGAATTCTAGAATGTTTTTTTTTAATTTTATTTTATTTTATTTTATTTATTTATTTAAAAGTTGGAAGCACCACAAACAGACTGTAGCCTGACTTGATGCCATAGAGTCATATGTTCAGGGCAGCATACACAAAAGACTGCAAGTAGTCCTTGTCTTACAACCACAACTGAGCCCAAAATTTCTGTTGCTAAGTGAGACGTTTCCAAAATGAGTTTTGCCCCATTTTATGACTTTTCTTGCCACAGTTATGAAATGAATCATTGCAGTTATTAAGTAGTAACATTGCTGTTAAGTAAATCTGCACTTCCCATTGACTTTGCTGATCAGAAGGGCACTAAAGGTGATTACATGACCCTGGCACAGTGCAACTATCATAAATATGAGTCAGTTGCCAAGCATTTGGATTTTGATCACATGACATTGGAGATGCTACAATGGCCATAAGTATGAAAAATGATCATCACTCACTTCTTTTTAGTGCCATTGTAACTTTGAATGGTCACTAAATTAACTGTTGTATGTCAAAGATTACTTGCATAGAGCTGGGCAGCATTGCAGCCAAGAAACCTTACTCCAAAGAAGAGGTGCCTAAATCATGTAGGGATTTACATGTGGTAAGAACAGATTACTGGAATTGGCTTAAAAGGTAACTGGAATATAACTATAACAGCATGTAAAAAGAGGGGTCTAGGGTTCAAATGCACAGTTTTGGCAAAGATCTTCAATTTTTAACTCTCCCTGTGAGTATTCTTAAGGGCAGGTAAATCCATAGTTACTTGAATAAAAATATTTTATTTATTTCAATATAAACACAAAATTGTCTTATGTTTTAATGATTGCCAAACAATAATAAAACAACCCTTTATTGTCACACTACAAAGTTCTTTTGCAATCGCAGATCTGAGCCATCATCATGACTTGATTTGATCAATAGGACAACCAGAGAGACCTTGGAAACAGCCTTAGGGGAAAAGATCGAATTGATCCAAGTTGAATCACTATATTCTAAATCATTACACATAGCTCTCATAGGTGGTATCTGTTAAATCAGAAATAATGTTATAACCATTTTCTCTCTTCAGAGGTGGTAATTGATTCCACACTTCATCACAGAAACATTTGAAGCTCATAATTTTTAGCTTTTTATTATTGATTCTCTTCTCTCCAGGTCCCAAACATACAGTATAGATTTTTTTTCAGCTTTGTGACATGTTGTTGCTGTGAGTCAGGTAACCGTGAATCTATAAAGGCCCAGTGATTGCCAAGAACATCCTTTTGATTCATTTACAACATTTTCTTCTGAAGATAAGCAGGTAAAAATATAAAAAAATTATAAAGACAAACCTATTCAAGTCTGAATTGTAAATTTTAGAAGGCCCATTGAATTTCAAAAATGTATTGCCACATAAATGTGTGAAACTTCCTTTTACTTATTAAACTTTTCTGAGTATTTAAGGAGCATGTAGACTGTTTTCATGTGCCCAATTTAAATTCTGTGTATTTCTGTGGAAATAAACCAGTCCAGCAATGCCTGAGAATCTCTTGATGTTCCTGAAGTAAAATTTTCAACACAATTTTGCTAATAATTATTGCTATTGGATGCAAAAAATTTAACCACCACAATCAAAATAAATGCTTCAATATTCCCTAGGTGTAAAGAAGCTCACAAAGGCTTATATTCTTTATCTACATGGTAAAAATTGAAGCATGATATCTTTCTGCAAGTGTGAATGCATGTGTGAATGCATAGGGTTCTTTTTGTAAGGGAGATGGGCAATTTCTAAATTAAATAAATAACAAATATTTACTTTTTCTATGCAATATGTCATAGATTCAGACTAAAAAAAAACAGAAAGCAATGGGTATCCTATCAGTCACCTGTAATATCTCATTTAGTAGACATAATACCCTTGAGAAGTTTAGTCTAGTACCATGTCCTGTAGTACCTGAAACTATCCTTCTATTTAGCCGATGTGTGCAGCAGATTTTGTTCTATATGACAATGTAATAGGAGAATAGGCATACAAACTTGTTAATCTGATATTTAAAAGCATATTTAAAATAATACTTGTGCATTAAGGTTATGAAAATACTAATAAAAAATGCAGCACATTCTTATTTCAATGAATTTTCATTTTTATAAGTTTCCTTTTAAAAAGTGCTGGGATTTTGGTAACAAGCAATCTGAGCAAAATGCTTAATTTAGCATGGGACTAATCCAAAGAACCATATGCTGGATTGTAGCCAGAGTTTACTGATGTGCCTAAAATCTCCCATGATTCCCTAGTAATACATTAATTATCTTAAATTAGAATACATTCCAGTAAATTCACTGTTTTAAAAAGCTTATAGATATGATCAAATACATGGTACTCATTGCATTAAGAAGACTGCATTATAAAAGACTGTTAAAAGATGCTCATAGCAAAACACTTTAATGCATTATGTATGGCTGAATCAAATGATGGAAGCAAATACATGAGATTAATCAATAACACTAGCTTTATGTCATATCATATGCTTGTTTGAACAAAAGAAAAGCAATCTCTTTTACTAATTTACTAAGGCAATATCTTTTTTCAGACTTTTTAAAAAAATAAAAAGTTGGCCAGCTTTAAAGCAAATACCTCATTTCCAGCATAATTTTCAAGAAGGTGAAAGTTGCCTTGAACCCAGAGATCAGTGGCAAATAAACATGATAATTATAAAAATGTGATAACAATCATACTGTTACAGCCATTCTCAGAAATGAAGATGATCCTGAGTGTCAAAAGCTGAATGATTTGTTTAAAAATAGTCCTACTTGCACAATCACATAAAAACAATGATACAGAATATCCTTGGAGCTTAGAATACCTATCAGGGAACAGCTCACCAGTTTGTTTTGTGATAAAATAGAAGTTTGTGACTAGTTTGTGACTGATAATAATTTTATGAGCAGGCAAATCTGTCTGCAAAAAGCATTCTGTGAGAACATGCACAACATTCTCCCAAATATCTCTACCATCCCAAATGAGGTGTTATCATTAAGTGCAAAAATAAAATAAAGAGTGAAGTTTGTTCTACGGAGTTATAGGGAATAGCTACACCATCCTATCAGTTTTACATAACCAAACTTTCTTACAGTATTCACTACCGGTTAATCACATATTCCACAAAAGGAATTCAGGTTTGTCCTTCCCTTGATTTCAACTGTTTTGCTAATCAGGACCCCAAAGTGTTGCCTTCTCTGCCAAAGTGCTTCCATCTGAAATTAGATTCAAATAATCCTCTCTATACTAGTCTGTAAGATTCAGAAAAAAACCCCATAAGACGACCCTCTCCATATCACTATTTCAAAGGGCCCTGAAAACTAGCTGTTCTCCCAGGGATTCGGGAAGTTTGATTGAAGCACCTTTTTTTCTTTTCATGTAGATTAGTTATCTTTGCTCTTTTTTATGCTGTTTATTTAATTTTTTAAACATTTAACACCAAGAATTACTGGGAGTCAAACAGCATGCAAATTAAATAAAGAAATGAATAAATCTTTACTGTTTGTCTTTTTTTAAATTAAAAATAAAGGCCCAAATTATACTGAATGCTATATCCTTTGCCCCTTTTCTCCTGTATTGTTACATTAAATTTGTATTTGGATTCGACTTGTATTCACTGGAGACTGAGCTTGAGTTACTGCTTTCAGGACAGTCAGAAATAAAGATTTTTTAAAATTAGGGAAACACTATTCATTACTGTGCCATTAAACTCCACCAATTCCTTGAATTAATTTGGTGAGCAATCACTAAATCTAAATTGTTCCATACTGTATTTTTAAATACATCACTAACAAACCAACCCAATTAGCACAAATCCTAGGAAATAATCAATGTACCTATAGTTGTACTTATAGCTAATCATTAATAAGCCCAAACTCTTTAAATCAAACTTCAGCTTGTATTCATTGTCTAGGATATCTTAATTCTTGGGAGTGTACAATTATAAGAGAACTTTGTATCTGCTATATATTCATCCATGTTTGTGTTTGTGTGTGTATTTCATTATAAACATACCTTTTAAACTATTAGTTCTAATTGTCCATATTTTAGCAGTAATTAGTACATTGTAAATAACCTTTATTTACAAATAAGTTTTTTTAACAGGGCATTTTATCCCTTCTCGTGTGGTAATAAGATGTCCATTAAACTCTTTTAGATCTTTCTTTCTCCTGGCAAATTTGATGTTGCTATCCCAAATCTAACAAGCAGCAATGATAGATTTCTCCAAAGATGAGTCCATTGTTTCTGTATTTCTGTTGATGCCTATAAATATGCAGGCTGTTAACCTTCCCTAATCAAGATTAGATGACAGGAAGATGCTTCCTTCATTTGCCTGTTTGTTTGTTTATTTATTCAGTATTTTACCCAAGTGGAAAATAACATAAGGTTGATTTAACAGTTTTATTTGCATTACAGATAAGGTGATTTTCTCTTTGGTTATTTTGGCATTTTTCACATAACACCAATTATGTGCAAGCTGTAAACATATACAGGTCATTTTTCAGATGTGAATTAGGTCTAAAGTCTTTACAATTAATCATAATTTCATACACCTTGCACATATATATTTACTATGTGTGTAAAGACAATATCTTCTCTCTGCTTCTCTTATGCTCAGGTTCCAGTTTTCATGGACTATAATTCCTATTGTCTCTAACCACTGGCCATGACAAAGGCTAACACAGATTGGAATGCAGTAGTACTTGGAGAGTACCTTGTCCACCAACATCTTAGGATCTGCTGTTCGCTTTATGTTTTTGCTGGATTAATGTAATGGAATCAAATTATAATACAGTGTGTTATATATACAAACATTATTGCACAGCTTGATGGGAGTAGAATCATAGCAAATGGCTTGTACTTTACTTTCTGTATAACTTGTAAATTAGCATCTTATTAGTTTCTTTATCATGAGCATGTCAGACTCATAGAAATAGAAAATTGTACAATTACTTATATTAAGTGTCATTAGACATCTGATAATCATGTGTCTGTCAGATATGGGTGTTCTCATTCTTCTTCACTTCTGAATAAAATCCATTGTTTGTCCTCAACGTACCTGTTTTCTTCCTGATACCCCCACTATCAGAGATCTCCTTTTATTACAGATGGTAAATCTATTTTTATAATTAAAGCAAGGAGATGTAAATACCTTTCATGAAGAAGACGAACCTACCACCATATTCTAATTGCATTAAAAACTCCCCCCCCAAAAAATCAAGAAACTGAAACTAATATAAGATATTTTGTCTTTTTCTTAATTCTCTCAACTCAGATTTACAATATAGAGTAAACTTGGAAATTATAAACTCCAAAGCTACTGCTTCTTTTATTATAAGATTATAGCAGCTAATATCTTTTAACTCTGAATTCACTTCTAGGGAAGGTCATGCCTGAGACATTTTCTCAAATAATATTTCTGGTTAGACCAGGGGTAGGATTCAAATTTCTTAACAATTGGTTCTGGGGGTATGGCCTAATTTGCAGGTGTGGCTTGGTGGTCATGTGACTTGGTGGGGGTGGCTAGCTGACTGGGTGTAGCTTGGTGATCATATGACTGGCTGGGTATGGCTTGTATGTAAATATTGTAAATATTTATGTAAATATTGAATTTTTGTATTAAAAAAAGAGCAACTTCTACCAAAATCAGGCAAAGCAGGCAGGCAGATTGAGTTGCTTGCAGAATCACAGATTCATTCAGATATACCTTTCTGCAATCTGCTACCTGAATCTGCACTGAAAAATAGAAGCTTCAGTCCTAAGAAAGTTTCAGCTCTGCTCTCAGGCCATTTCTCCCCACACTAACCCCTTAATACCACCCCTGACTGGGCCTCAGGGAAGCCTCCTGGACGAAGGCAAAGCAGTACCACAGCGATTTAGATTAGTTAGAAAGCAAGAAATCCGACAATTTCCTGCTTTCTAGCTAATCTAAATTGCACGGCACAGCTGATAGTTGGAGCAGCTGATCATCGGGCGGAAAATAGCAATTTACCAAAAAAGCAAAAATAGCAACTTACCAAAAAATTAGTCAAAGGCACAATGCAGGCAAGTTGGATGGTATGCATGTGAGATAAGGAGTGACTGGGCAGGGAGGGAAGGGGCTGGTGGGGAGGGGCCAGCCAGTGCCACAATTTGCCGGTTCTCTGAACTGTGCAGAATCGTAACAACCAATTCTATTGAACCAGTCCAAACCAGTAGAATCCCACCCCCCTGGTTTGGATTCAGGTTTCTTTTATCTTGGTTGCAGCTCTTCCTCCTATACCTCATTATGTTAACAAAAAAGAATTTAAAAAAATGAACAGCTGGCAGGATGTATTCCAAAAAATCTGAAAACATACTGCCCTTTGAATTATATAGATCCAATTCAAAATACTAGACTGTCAAATTGTTGTTCAAATCAAGGAATGGCAAATTCCATACTATCGCTAGAATTCATTAAGAAAGTATATCCTACATATACCTTTCAATTATCATCATCAAGATTCAAAATGCTTTTACACAGACTGCTGAAACCAGCATGTTTCTTTGTCCAGCTTTTTCTTTCAGGAAATGTGGATGGTTAAAAAGCTCAATAAATACTGTTAATGAGCCAGGGTCATGTGTCCCAGCTAAAACCCAAGAGGATCTAGGATTTTGTCCTAAATCATAGGAAAAAATAATAGAATAACCTTTTTAATAGAATGATGAAATACAGCTGTCACATATGCTATCAGCCCATCACTGAAGACCACAAGCCTGATTGTTCATGTTCTAAAATTGCTCCTAGAGAAACCAGCAAAAACAGTGGCAATGATTTTTTATGATTCATTCGTTATGATAAGTGCATGGGACATCCAGATTATCTCATCTTCCAGTAGATTCTGATCCTTTCTTTAAAAAACTCTTTTCTGTTTTAACAAAGACCATCCATTTTACTAGAATGACCTGTCTCAGAAATCCAGTTCTCCAGAATTATCTCTGTACTAGACTGCTGTGTGCTTTGGTAAGTCTTAGCTTATTCATCTGCCCTTCTGCCTTCCTTCACAGACCTGTTTGCATACATTTTATATGTAAAACATTACACCATATTAGATTAAAAAAAACACCAACTTTGCCACACTGATATTATCACAGGGCCTTTCTCTATTTATGCTTTACACTACCTCATCTAGAACAATCAATCAATCAGAATAGACCTGGAAGGTCTTCTAGTCCCACTCCCTGTTCAAGCAAAAGACCCTGTACTATTTAAACTATCTTGTGACTCACTACATTATTCCTTATGAGAAAAATTTCTGGAACCAATTAAATGATGAGAGAGAGAGAGAGAAAGAGACAGATAGACAGACAGACAGACAGAAAAAGTGAATGAGACAGGTATGTCTGAATGAAGCCTATCATGGTCTGTCCAACTTTGTAATTGGGATGCAGTAGCTGCTCTCACACAAAAAGTCAATCTGCCATCAATTTACAATCTGCCTGCAATTTACAACTCTGGTCAGATGTACTTTTTGCTCCAGTCTTCAGTAGAGCTTACCAGCAGGTAACAACGCTACTGTCTTCACTTATCACAGCAAAGGGGAGGGAGAAATCAGATAAGGCTATCAGTTCCCAGATATTATCAAAAATATCTAAAAATATAAAAATATCACAGCAGATAAGAACTGCAGAGTTATTTACTAAACTTTAGAAAAAGAAACATTTTTGAATCCATAATTTTGAAATTGATCATTATAAAAATTAATTTCAGAGTAAAATATTCCATGGACAAGGATATAAATCACCTTGCTGTTATACTATGTGATAGAACAATATGGGTTGGATCTTACAACATTATCCTGAGACATGTATATTTGCCTTCGTTCATGCAGAATATTGAAAATTCAACCCTTGTCATCTCACTCTGGACTATTTTTAGTTGATGGTCTATTTTAAAAATGTATCTTATACACTAGTTTTACTAACAGAATGATGATAAAGTTAATACTGTCAGGGTGAAACTAGGTTTAGAAGCTTTGATACAGAATAGCGGTTGGTAAATTCCAAGTGTCAAAGGAAATTGGACATTTTAAATTAGCACTTCCTTTCAAACCCATGCATATCTGTTTATACTTGTTCTATATCTATCATGTTCAATTTGCCCATGGCCACCTAGAATTAACATAATTAATAATAGAATCCAAATTCAACTTCTATGGCCTCAAGTACATTCAATCTCATAAATTAAATTGAAAGAAAACCTGTCTTCCTATTTCTCTGAGGAAAGATAGATAGTAAGCAAGCAAAATGTCAGGATCATACCCTGAGAAAAATGAATACAAAGACTGGATTAACAAATCTGAGAAATGATATGTGTCTTGCCAAGGCAAACCTCCAATTGCTAAGTTACCTCCAGGCAGCATCTCTGGTGTAAGTACTTTGGTCTCTGATAAGGAGCAGTGTAAATCAATCTTTACCTTATGGCACTTCTGAAAAAGTTAAGATTCAGATCAGGATTGTAGATAGAAGCTCTGGATACTTTGCCTCTCAGACATTTAGCTAGCCATAAAATAATTCTTGGAACATATGTAAAAAGGAAGTAATTTATTCTCCACATATGTGCTTTGAGCAAAACCCTTCAGTCAGAATGTGACACATTGTTTAGAGATTTATACCTATTAAGAGCAGCAGCAGCAGCAGCAGCACTCAATAGAATAATGGTCCTCACATTTTCACAACCAAAGCTCCTTGCTTGCCTTATGGATTTTTGAATGCAGCTTTTTCTTCTGCCCCCCTTTCACTTTCCCCTTGCTTCTTTCACCTTTCTTGAAAAAATAGTAATGAGACCATTAAACCACTTCTGAATCCAATCCAACTGCTTAACAACCAATAAAGGTATAAAGGAAAATTCTGAAAATTCTTTTTTTTTACTTGCACATAAAATGTTCTGCTTTATCATTTCATAAATGTTTGTCTGTCTTTCTGGGAGACACACCAACTCTTAATATCTACATGTTTCTATTTTGCATTAACTGTATTAATATAAAAACTAAATTTAAAAGGAAGATACTATATAAAAATAAGAATTAAAATTTGTTGTTAAACCAAACTTTATTCTGCTACTAACTGATTCACTCTGCTGTTCTGGATTTAAATCATCCATCTCCAAAACCAAGGTAAATTAAATTCTGTCTTAGTTTAGCTGTGGCCAGCATATAAATATTTTAACTTTTATGAGCACCATTTGGAGAAATGGGTAACAAAAAAAGAAATGAAAAGCAGCTATAAACCATTAGTTTGAATGATCATTAAAAAGTGAGAACAATACTGCAGTGTCCATCCACATCTTTCATTCTTGATCAGTCCATAACTGATTAAAGCTTTAACCCTTTGGAAGTCATTTCACTGCAGCCCAATCAACTCAATGATCATTTTCACTTTTCATGTACTAGTTGACCAAAATATTAGCCTTCATAATTTCCTTTAAGCACAGCATTAAGAAACACATAGACAACTTTTATATAAGTGTTCATATGCCTCATCAGTGCTGTTAACAGAGGCGTGAACGAAATATCATGAAAAACTTTTATTTTCTTCCATGGCTCATAAAATAGGAAAGGTTGTTTCTGAAACCAACCTGCAGTTTCACTCCTATAAAAATAAGTTCTGATTTTATTTAAATGTGTGCATTTGTGTCATCCAATATTATCACCGCTAAATAAAATCCAAAGCAGATTGCATCAATTACATGTGTCCTAAGAGCAGATAAAAGCAGCCAGCCTACCCCATTTGGCCTACCCCAAGGGCCAAATTCTAAGAGTCATTGCTAGTATGGTCTTGCTTTTTATCTTCCAGTTTGTTTGAGATAAACACTCAAGAAACAGAAAGAACAAAAATAGGAATAAACAAATGTCAAGGTTTCATGCTACATAAGAATTGCTCCTTGGCAATGGATTGGGAAATGCACAGCAACTCTTTATTCCTTTGCGATAAATAGTGTTTATGGCAAGAGATACTGAGTAAAACATACCCAATTAATTTAAGCACTACCATATGCCAGAGAAAGAGAAAAGAGGGAACCAGAGAACTTTGCACAGAAAAATAATTTCTTCATTTCCAGACAGGAGCAACTAGTGACATTTCCTTTTCAAGTAGGTGTCATCCAGATGTCAGCACATGATCATTCGAAATGGGAATTACAAGAGTTACATTGGAATCCAATATATCTGGAGGGTTTTGCATAACTGAGATTTTAAATAGATAAAGGAACTAATTGCAATATTTATTTACTGAGCATGAAAAACATTCCATAAGTTCAACAGATATGATGCTACAAACATATTCTCCTCCATGCTGCATTGAGAGCCCAGGATGGGTTGAGTCCTTCCTATGATGTCATTTAGCTGAGTCTTGTACTAAGATATAAAAGCCAGCCCCTGGGAGAGACCCCAGCTTTTGACTCAGCTCCTTTCAGTCAGTAGCTGTGTCTCTGAAAGCATTCTCTGTTAGATAGCAACACCAGCGATCTAAAGTACTTTTTCCGTCACTTCAGCGCGTTCCTAAGGGCAGCCTGCTCTTCTACGGAGAGCAGGGCTACTCTCACTGCAAAAGCCTGGGAGCAGCGTTACCAGAGGCGTTCTGTGTAGGCAATGCTGGACGAGCATCTGTAGACCTGGCCAACCAACCCAGACAATCACCCAATTTATTGATTTGTCGATCAGGTATAAAACATAAGTCAGGGGGTCAAAAACTGACTAAATAAGATCGAGCAACACAGAGCCTAGCATGAATACGTGAAGTAGGTGCTGGTTGACGAGCATTTTTACCTTGCTCAACTCTTCGCTCGGGGCTCTGTGATAGGCTCAGGAGCGATTCTTCGATCTTGAGCAGGCCTAGTTCCCTTGTAGTCAGTGGCCATCTTGGGATTCAAGCCTTCCACGCATGACCTTGAGTGTGCATTTTGTAAGCCCCCGGGGGCCATTATACCTAAGGGCTTAATAGACAAAATATCTAAACAGCTTCTTTCCAACGCAAGAAGCCTTATTCCTTACAAATGGAGGCAAGATAAGGCTCGGCAGAGCTTTCCCACCAGTGGAACAGTCTCTTAAGCCCAATAAGAAGAAAAAAGACAATAGGCAACATATCCAATCAGTCCAAGGAGTGTGGCTGCTAAAATCAAAGCCTAAGGCTCTAGCCCCTAAAGAAGGCAACTCAGGCTGAATTGAGGGCAGAGAAGCGGTCGAGACATGCAGCTCTAGAAAGGCAGTTCAACGGAAAACTATTCAACAGAAGGGTGTGCAACTACGCATGTTTCTAGGTGATACTCCGTTGGCCCGAACCAAGCCCTACCCAGGGGAGGAGAAGTATCTAATGAGCCTTCCATCCTCCATCCGGCTCTTCTGAGGCTCTTGCAGTACAATCAGTTCCTCAGTCGATCTAAGCAGATACTGGGCCCTTATTTCCATAGGGCTTCTGGGCCCTATGCCCTCTCTTCCCTCCAGGCCCTCGAACCTTTCCTCAATCTAGGCCATGAAGCCACGCTTCACTTCCTCACAGGCAGCCGGGCCTTTGGCTTCTGCCTCTACCTTTGAGCATAGACCCAGGGGATATCCAAGATATTGAATTTGCATAGTAGCCATAAGGCGAGAGGGATTGGCTCAAAGTTCAAAGCACACTAATATTCTTATCCTCAACTCTTGGAGAAGGTACAAGCCCCTTCTGGCCTTCTCAAATCTATAAGTTTCCTTGTCCTCATCATCCTGAATTACACAGAACCTCAGGGTCTCCATTCTTCCCGAGAAGAATGGAAGGAGGTTTGATCGAGAAGGAAGTGCCTTTCACCAATCTTGAAACAGTTACACCTCTCATTCAGAATGTGAAGAGGTGAGATTTTTTGACCTAAATCTTTCAGAGGAAGAGAATTCCTCGCCCCAGAGTAGACATCCTCTCTGCATTGGTCCTCTCTAACCTAGCTCTTCTCACAAGTGAAATCCTTCTAGGCCAAACGGGATTTCGCTCTTCTCCAAGCCTGTAGTGCATGCATAAGGGCTCTTTTGCCTTCTCCATTTTGTTCCTTGGACAGTGTCCAAGGAACAGGTGCACTTCTTCCTTCGGACAGGTCTCATCGCCATCTTCTCTGATAACCGCTCCTCCAGCTGGATTCAATGCCAGCAAAGCTCTGGACAATGCTCTTGGGCAGTGCATTCTGTTGACATTCTGTTTCTGGCTCGGTTCTCATCTTCTGGAACACCCAAGAGCCAGATAATACCTG
Organism: Laticauda laticaudata; assembly: GCA_004320025.1. Taxonomy (NCBI): domain Eukaryota; kingdom Metazoa; phylum Chordata; class Lepidosauria; order Squamata; family Elapidae; genus Laticauda; species Laticauda laticaudata. The sequence continues at coordinate 14,297 of BHFT01051069.1, forward strand.
AAACCGGATACATAAATGTTCCTGAACAGACCCTCAAGAGCGCAAATCACCAAGCCGCTGCTTGGGCTGGTTCGGCGCTGCAACAGCAGCATCCTTTTTCATGAGGGCCATCCATACACAGTGGGACTACCAACTCCAGGAAAAGATTGGCCTGCTTCTCACCAAAACCTTAATAAAATTAGTCATGTAGCGGTGAATTCATGCGGATCGCCCACTCTCATTCTGCCAAATTTTCATCCAAGGCTTAAGGCATCTTCTGTAAGCAGCAAGAAGACTTTTTATGGCTCTAAAATTGGCAGGTGTGAGTCGACGCCAAAAATGGAAGCCTGCTTCAGTCCCATTGGCAGGCGATAAGCTTTTTGGCGAGCTGGTCGTGGAACTTTATTCCATCAAACCAAGAGAATAAACCAAAAATATCTCTCTTCTCTGGGAAGAAAGCCGACTAAATCTGCCCTGCTTCCCCTAATCCACCTCTCTGCCTTCAAGCGGAGACTTCAGCGTCACTTACCCCCGCTCTCACAGGCCGTACTTGCCAACGCCCAAGAGACAAGCGGGCCAGAAAAGCATCTGGCAGGCAACAACCTTTCTATGCTAAGTGTACCATGGTCCTTTCGGGGGGCAGAGGGTCGTTCCTTTCCCGTCACCATCTAAGTAATCCCCTGTCGTTCTCGACCACCCATGCATGAGGGGTCGCATAGCCTTGTCTCCAAATGGGGAGTGGAGTCAACGAGGGACCCCTGGGTCGCCTCAGCAACCTCATTTAATACTCAGAGTTAACAACTGGACTGTTCCAAAAAATTTTTTGATCTGTCCTGTCTCTCAGGGACATTTCCAGGTGAGCCCTCATGAATCAGGCCATTCAGCACTTCTTGAAATCAGGGGCTACTTAACCTGTCTCCCCCCCTCTCAACAGGGACGTCGATGCTTTAGTCTCAACTTTTCATCGTTCCCAAAAGCCCTCAGGGGGCTGGACGAGCCATCCTTGATCTAAATTTCTCAACACCAATTGTAAAATACAGGCTGAATTAAACAATGCAGAACTCTGCATTATAATTTTTAGAGAGTGTATGTGGCGACCTCGCCTCATGCTTCCACTGATGCTCCTGAGGCTTACCTCCAACATCCCAATTGGCCTCATCATCCGAACAGTAGTTCTTCAATTTCTGTTATTCAGAATATCCCATTACGTAGTATTCAGCATGCACTTATCTCCTTCGCATCTCACATCACTCCAACGGTCTTCACAAAGGTCTGGCAGCTTTTGGTGGTCAATTTCTTACATTCTATCCAGTGAGGATCCAACAGCTACTTGGACAACATTTTGATATCTATCCTCTTCAATCCATGCAGCCCAACATCATAGGGATCTCAAATTACCGCTCGTTTGTCCACCCTAAAACGGATTTTCCAATCAACACCAAAAAGAGAGCCAGCTCTCTCTCACACCAAATTGCAACACTTTGAAAGCAGTCATCGATATGATGTCAGGCCAGGGTTTTCCTGTCCCAAGCTTCGTGGCAAGAGCCCTGCAGAACATCATCAGCCAGATCCACGCAAACATCAACTTGGTCCCGCCTGTCGCTGCTGTCCTAAATTCTGGGGAAGATGGTCCCTCCTGTATTGGCATCATCACGTGGACTCGAGCTCACTTCCCGATCCACTCTAATGGTTCCTGCCTTCCCAGCAAACAAGCAGGAACCGAGCCACTCTCACATCAAGGTCCCACTCCTAGCCACAAAATTCCGGGATTTTATTTACGCGGAAAAATTAAAAAGGTCTCCAGTTGGTGGTATTCCGCCATCAATTCTGGAGGGGACTCCTGTTCAGTGACCCCAGATAGGATAGAGTAACCTCAGCGATGCCAGCCTCCTGGGTTTGGGGTTCCCCATATAGAAGGGCCAGATAGCTCAGGGCGTTTGGTCCAGATCAGAGCAGACACCTCCCAGTGAAATTGGCTAGGACCTCAGATCCATTTTTCTGACCTCTCCAAGCATTCAGGCAATCATGACCGGCTCTCATGTTCATAGTCCTTTGACAACATGGCCCAAAGGCTCATGTTAACGTGGCAAGTGGGGGACAAGGTCCAAAGCCGCTCGATGTAGAGAGGCTCGTACAAGCTGGGGTTATGGGCAGAGAACCGACCTGTTGTTTGATGCCAGGTGGACCACATCTTTGGGATCTGACGAACACTTCCAGACCAACTGGCTCAGCAGAAAGCCTAGTTGACCAGACACAGAATAGTGTCCATAATCTGTTTACCGTCTCAATTCCAGAGATCATTTCCTCAGATTTGGAATGGCAACATACATCGTGGCATGCGATTGTGTGCGCGCGTCGAGACCGTGAGTTGATCTACGCTGTATGCTCCCACCTGTCCTCACATCTAAAAGCGCCAAGTCCACCAGATTTCTCCCACGAGCATTTCTTGCCTAGAGACGCATAGGCACCAATGCTCTATCCGGGCGATGCGCCAGGCTCTCCTCTCCTACCTTTCCACACACTTCCCTCATTCCCAGCAGTAATTTGGAAGATGTTGAGGAACATGCGAGCTCTCCTCCTGGCATCTATTGGCCAAGGAGGCCTGGTTGTGGACCCTGGTCAACCTACCTCGGTGGCTTCTACCTTGGAGATCCCTCACACATCTAATTCTCTCCTTTTCCAAAGGGGCCCTGCTCCACCGCAGAGCCCCAGTGGTTCAAGCTGACCGTGTGGCACTTGAGCGGCAGCAGTTAGAGGAGGCTGAACTTCCAGAAAGGGTCATACGCTACTTATCCTGTCATCTGCACAAACCTTCTACATCATGGCGCAATCTAGATGCACTGGGAAGGGCTTTATCTTCCGCCGATGGTGCCTCATGGAGAGTCTTTCTTCCTGCTTCACACCAGTTTGGCATGAAGTTTCTTAGCTTCCTTCAGGCATGGGCTGGAGAAGGTTTGGTCCCCACACCTTATTGCATGCCAAGGTTCGTAAGGCGCCTCGTCCTACCGTCTCTTCATGGGGTTCCGCTTCCTTCCTTGATCCATCACACTTCAGTAGGAGGTTTTTGCAGGGAGCTTTCCCAACCTACATCACGCGATGCCGGTGGTTCACAGGTATCCTTCTGGACCTTCATAGGTCCTTATTGCCGCTTACAAGCCCCCCTTTGAACCCCTTAGAACGGGTCTCTCAGTTTCCTGACTCCTGAAGGTAGTGTTCCTTTGTTGTCATCTAACTTCTGCCATGCAGGGTTTCCGTAGTTGCTGGCGGCTTTCCATCAAGACAGGACCTTTGTTCCTTCATGATGCATTAGGGTTGTTCTTTGCATTTGATTCCGCCTCAATTCAAAAGGTTAACACCTGGTTTCACAGGTCCCAGGACATTGTTTTGCCTGACTTCTGTCCTCTCCTGCACCATGACTTAGAGCAGCAGTGACACACACTAGACGTAAGAAGGGCTTTTAGAATAAATGTTAAGCGCACTTCCTCCTTCAGGAAGTCGGAATCCATGTTTGTTTCCTTTTTCCCTTCTCACTTTGGGCACAAGGCCTCTTCTCCTACTATTCGCAGCTGGGTCAGGTCTTGCATTGAGCAGGCCTACAAAGCTGCGGCCCTTCTGGTTCTCCAACATCTGATGGCGCACTCTACCAGAAGCGTGGCCGCTTCTGCTGCAACCCAAGAATCCTTGGAGGAGATTTGTCATGCGGCCACGTGGACATCCCCGTGTCCTTTCATCAGACACTACTGTCTGGATGCCTTTGCCTTGGCGACTGCAGCCTTCGGCAGACGGGTGCTTCAACAAGTGGTTCCACAGTTGATGTGATGAGCCGGATGAGGACCCACCCGTGGACATGCAAGCTTTGGTATGTCCCATCCTGGGCTCTCGATGCAGCATGGAAAATGGGTGTTGGCAGAAGTTACTGTGAACGCCCTTTCTTTCTATGCTGCGAGAGAGCCCAGCCCCTCCCTTGATTCATCCAGAGAGGGTAAGACATATTTCTGTATTTATTTTGGACTTTCAGAAACACCTTTCAGTTGTCAAGAATCTTCGCCAAAGTTGGGGTCTCTCCCGGGGGCTGGCTTTTATATCTTAGTACAGACTCAGCTAAATGACATCATAGGAAGGAGTAAACCCATCCTGGGCTCTCTCGCAGCATAGATAGAAAGGGCGTTCACGGTAACTTCTGTCAATGCCCATTCAAATTGTTCCTGACTTTTCAGACTTTACATCTGGCAGAACCCATCAGTCACAGTTTTTTTTTTTAATTTTTGTATTTATTTTATTTTGTCAAGGGATTATAAGATAACAGATACAAGTATAAACATAGTTATGAATACATGAAATGGATACATATAAGGAAAAAAAAGAAACAATAGGACAGGGATGGTAGGCACGTTGGTGTGCTTATGCATGCCCCCTACAGATCTCTTAGTAAAGGGGTGAGGTCAGTAAGAGACAGTCTGAGAGGCGGTTTGAGTTCCTTAGGCAACAGACAGAAATCCGCGATCGTGCGCGGTTTCGGTCTGGGCTTGCCACTGGAGCACCCTGAGCCGGATGGTTTCGGGGCTAAGCCACCCCATACAGGTGGTGAAGAGGGGGGAGACTGCCAGCAGGGTCGAGGAGAGCCGCATCTCTCCTCCTCAGCTGGCCATTACTCCCTTTCCCGAAGGCAGTTGCGGTGGTGGTCAGAAATGGCCACCTCAAAGAAGAACTTGACCGGAAAAGAATGTGCAGGAGGAAGATAAGAAGTGAAAG
>BHFT01051070.1:0-26210 GCA_004320025.1 Laticauda laticaudata
TGACTATGTGACGCACGTTGGATGAAACCAAGGGGGGAGGGGTGTTGTGTATAGAACTTGGTAGACTCCAAATACCTAAAACTGATTGGCCAAGAAGGCCGTTCTCGGATTGATTACTTGGGAGCCATTCCGATTGGCCCGCCGGACGGTGGGAACATTTGAACTACTGTCATTGGCCACAAGCTGCGAGCAAGCCGCTATAAGAAGGGCTGCCGCGGCTTGGGCAAATGTTCCGTTACCAGTTACTTTACTGTTTAATGAAAGAGCTGTTTGTTGGAACCCGGTCTCGCGCACCTTATTTCCAAACGGAACAGTTGTTAAGCAAATCATTGCAGTTGAGGGAACGTCTCTAGCCAGTCACATCTATCGACTCATTAGAGCGGGGAGCAGTGGGGGTATTCTACCGGTTCTGCCTGGTTCTGCCGAGGTGGTAGCGGCAATGAGCAGCAGACACCAAACCGGTTCTCTCCAGTGCTCTGCTGTTGGACCCACCCACCTGTCCAGGCTCCCATACTCACCTTTATCAAGGGTGGGATTCAAAATTTTTAACAATCAGTTCTGTGGGCATGGCTTAATTGGTGGGCGTAGCTTGGTGGTCATGTGACCGGGTGGGCATGGCTTGGTGGTGGCCAATTCAATATCATTCACATCGAGGCACACATCTCCTTGCCTGGCCCCTCCTGACTGTGGGGATGCTACAACAGTCGTAAGTGTGAAAAAGGGTCATAAGTCACTTTTTTCAGGGCCATTGTAACTTTGAATGGTCACTCCACACAAAAAAAGTACCAGCAAAGGAGGGGAAAAAAACTCCAGAGAAGTTTCTGAGACAGAGGATGTAATAAGGGTTAACAGAGAGGCAGATTCTGTAAGCAACACCAGAATTTTTCCTTCCTGCCTTCCTTACAGGATTAGGCCAGTAATTTCTTCTCACAACCGGTTCTCGGAACTGCTCAGAATGTTAACAACCATTTCTAGCAAATAGGTGCGAACAGGTAGAATCCCACCCCTGACCTTTATCCTCTGCTTTCGAAGTGCAACTGTTTTGCATGGCACAGAAGAGTGCTGCATGGCAGCTGCTGAAGCGCCCAGGATCGTGCAGGCTTGCAGGAAGTGAATTGGAACACATCTGCACCTGTGTGTAGTGTGCGTTTGGCACGCACATGTAAAAGTGTGTGCACGAGCACAAAATGCGCCCACCAAGCCACACCCACCGAACCAGCGTTAAAACTTTTTGAATCCCACCACTGGCAGGAAGGCAGGGAATGCTGCGGGTCCCATCCCTGAGGGAGATACACTTGGTGGGACCCAGAAAAAGGGCCTTCTCTGTGGTGCCTCCCTCTCTCTGGAACATCATCCTCCCAGAGATTAGAATGCCCCCCCCTCTTGATACTCTTCTGAAAGACACTGAAGACCTGGTTCTGCCAGCGGGCCTGGGGAACCCAAAGTGGGATGGAGGCCATCAAATGGCTTCTGTGATCTGCTGTCATTGGGGCAAGAGGTGGGAATTGGTGGTGATTTTTTAATTTTTTTCCAGATTTTATTCTATTGTACATTTTTAATTTATTTGATTCTTTTTATTAGTTTTTATTGTTTTTTATTTTAAATGTGATTTTACATTCTGTAAGCCGCCTCGAGTCACCATGGGCAAATAGGCGGCAATATAAATTTAACAAATAAACAAATCATGTGATCATTAAGCAAATCCAGCTTTCTGTTTTGATTTTGCTTGTCAGAAGCCCATTGGGGATGAGGTCGCAAGTGGTGATCACTTGACCCCAGGACATTGGTTGGAACCCTAATAAATAATATCATCATCTTCATTTAATGACCCCATAATCCCTTGCAGGGAGGAGTCTGGGCAACTGAATGGAGCTAAGAGAGTATTCTAATGGCCAGATGCCCTTCCTGTCACCAATGTGGAGTTTTGATTAGCAGATATATTCTCAGTGTGCCCAGAGAGAGAAACATCTGCCACTACCTATATAAATAACATGCTGGTTGCCAAGTGCTTGGATTTTGAGCATGTGACTGAGGATGCTGCAATGGTCATAAGAGTGAGGACCAGTCGTAAGTCATTTTCTTCACAGTGTAATTTCCAATGTTCACTAAATGAACATTGGTAATCCAAGGACTATCTGTATTGCATTATAGCTTCTGTAATAGCATTCCTCCCAGCTACCCAGCCAGCCACTGCTTCCTTGCATCTCTGATTTTTTGTTTTTCTTGCCTGGCTGACATTCAACATTCTGTCACTAATGAGCATTCTCTATTTTTACTGTTCTTCGGAGATGGGTGTTATTCTTATTACTATTATTACGTTGCTATTATTATTATATTTCTGCAGATCGTAGGCTTTCCTGGAGCATGTCAATAACTTGTTTTTCCGCGGACAGATTTCTGATTACCCCAGACATGTTAGCGTGCGCTAGCTGGGTTTACTATTAAAAGGAGTGAAAACCGAACACAGTGCATTTTCAGAAGAATAAAAGAACAGAACAGCAAACATGGTTGGTTTGATTCTGGGGCTATAAAGCTCAAAAGAGCTAACCCTGCTGCAAAGAACAGTAACACGGAACTGCCAGGTAGAACAGGGCAAAGATATTCAGATAAGGGCAGCAAATTGCAGGTTAAATTTATGGCTACAGTTCGGGATTAAATTCAAAGTAGGGAATAAATTATGGTCAGATTTAGGTTTTGGTGTCAGTTAGCCCTATATATTTCCACTGAAGTGATACAGCTAATCCTCAACTTATGACTGCTCACTTAATATCCATTAGAAGTTACAGTAGACTTACTATTAGAATAGATTAATAGAGTTGGAAGGGACCTTGGAGGTCTTCTAGTCCACCCCCTGGCTCAAACAGGAACCATTCCAGACAAATGGCTGTCCAATTTCTTCTTAAAAACCTCCACAACTTCTGGAGGCAAGTTGTTCCATTGATAAATTGTTCTCACTGTCAATGGAAATTCTCAATCATTTAGGTCATGATTGTCCCAAAGATGCTTTTTCAAAAGGAACTGGACTTTTGGGTTTTGTTTTTTTTTTTGAAAATGTTTCACTTGTCCTCCAAGAAGCATCTTCAGTTCTGAGGTAGATCCTCACCATTCAGTCAGAACTGAAGAAGCTTCTTGGATGAGAAGCAAAACATTTCCAAGAAAATAACTAAGTTCAGTGGCCTTTTTGGGAAAAAAAGAACTTTTGGGGTTCTCACTGACAGGAAATTTCTCCTTGTTTCTAACTTGGAGCTCTCCTTCCCAGGCAGTTCGCCCCGGTTTAGGCAAATCTGTAGCTCGTTTTATGGCTAGTTCAGTGAGCCGGCAAATCCCATTCCTGACTGGCCCAGTCTACCCCGCTCCACCTCTCCCAGGACTCCCCACATGGTCTGTTTGGATGCCAGATAAAGTGCAAGGCCCTCATGGAGGCTCAGGGAGGGCGAAAAATGGGCCTCCCAGAGGCTCCAGAAGGCTGGAAATGGGCCTGTTTTTGCTGGCTGAGGAATTCTGGGAGTTGAAGTCCACAAGTCTTAAAGCTGCCAAGGTTGGAGACCCCTGATCTATTAATGGAAACTTGGCTGTGTTTGATTCCCACCCCACCTCCCGCTTAGGTCTCTCATTGAAATCCTATCAGTGACTGGTGAAACCCTAAGGATTGGTGGCCATATAGGTCATCCTCGACTTACAACAGTTCATTTAGTGACTGTTCAAAGTTACAATAGTGCTGAAAAAAGGGACTTATGACCATTTTTCGACACTTAACGACTGTTGCAGCCTCCCTGTAGTCATGTGATCCAAATTCAGAGGCTTGGCAACTGCTTTATCTTTATGATCATTGCTGTGTCCCAGAGGGGTCATGGGATCTCCTTTTGCGACTTTCTGACTAGTAAATGGGGAAGCCAGATTCACTTCACAACCTCGTTACTAAATTAACAGCTGCAGTGGTTCACTGTGACACGAAAGGTCTTAAAATGAGGCAAAACTCACTTAAATAAATGTTTCATTTGGCAACATAAATTTTGGGCTGAATTGGGGTTGTAAGCCAAGGACCACCTGTAGTTCGGAAAATTATGTTTTGCTACGTGCTCGTGGCCACTTTTATGCCTTTCTCAACTGCATACCTTTCAAGGACCAGTGTGAAGGTGTGTTCAAAAGACAACTGGACTTTTTGTATTTTTCAGGATTCCGGCAGTTACCCCAATTAAATCATGAGTCTCGAGCCAAACTTCCAAAACTTCAAAAGGATTTATTGGGAGTTAACATGTCCAGTACTGCCTGGGTGTAGCCAACTCTGAGACACATCATTAATTGTTACCCTTGACCCTGGTTTTTCCCCCACCCTCTGGGTGTATCATAATTCATATTCTCCAATGGGACACATCCATAGCCAGGAGTCATCAATCATGTTCTCCAGTTAGATGTTTGCCCAGCAGAAACTTCAGTCACCTGGTTACTATCTTTGAAAAACTATTTATGGAATGCACTTTTGATTTTCAAGCTGCCATACTGCTCTTTCAAACCCCTTTCCCCCCTCCCTTTCTGTTGGCAACTCTAAAAAACTCTGGATTTTTTTTTCCTTGAAAACATTTCACTTCTCATCCCAGAAGCTTCTTCACTTCTTGGATAAGAAGCTAATTGTTTTCAAGTTAAAAATCAAGAATGTCCAGTTGCCTTTTGGAAAAGAACCTTTGGTACAACCATGGCCTGGATGATTGAGAATCTCCATAAATTTTCAAGGATCACTTTCCAGCTATTTCTTTCAGCTCCCTCTGTGTTTCCTCAATTTCACCTTTTCCCCAGTTGCGCTCCAAATAGTCCTCAATTTATAACCACAATCGGAAGCCAGAATTTTGGTTGCCTAGGCCCTTATTAAAAGAATCATGTCTGATTTTACAACCTTTTTGCCACGGTTGTTAATCAAACCACCACAGAACCTATCATACCTCATTTTTTACAGCATAACATCAGTCACAAAATAAACGGTTATAAGTTAAGGACGATCTGTATTATTGTTTAATTAAGAGTGAGGGGAATTATACCACAAACACTCTTTGCAGACTATAGATCTTTCTTTCTATAGAAGTTTCCCAACTTGATCAACATTATTATCAGCAGGGGAATTCTGGGAGTTGAAAGTCTACACATCTTAAAGTTGATCAAGTTGAAAAACATTGCTATACATTATAAAAGGCTATGTCCATTTCTTTTATTACTTCTCAGCTTTGGTTTTTCCTTGCATTCCAGTCTCCCATATTGCTGTTTCAGGAGGAGAAATTCAGCAATTTGTTCCAGAACTTCATGCTGCAAAAAATTCAGCCCTTTCTATAAAGGGACACCTTCTTGCTCTTTAGATGATTGATACATCAATCATTCTTGCCCAGATGAAACATTGCAAAAAAGAGTAATCTATATTTCCTATATGGATAAAAAGCAATCTATATTACTTCTCTTTAACATCTGCAAAAAACTCCTAGTGGACATCATGCATCAGTTTGGGATGAAATAACATCAGTATCTGATGATACCTAATTATACATCTCTCAACCCTGAGCTTAGCAGAAATGTAGTAGAAGGTCTTACCTGTGTCTGGAGAATGGGGGACAATGAATAGGAATAAATAGACTTAATTAATCAAAAAATGGAGGGCTGTTTATTCAGAACCCATTTGTCAGAGTGAAACTGTCACAATCAGGAGGAGTCAAGCGGGACCAGAACTCACAGTTTCCAGGCGATTGGCCCAAAGTCAGCCAGCTGACTTTCATACCTAAAGTGGGACTAGAACTCACAGTCTCCCAGTGATTGGCCCAAAATCAGTCAGCTGGCTTTCATGCCTAAGGCGGGACTAGAACTCACAGTCTCCTGGTTTCTAGCCTTAACCACTCAACCAAACTTACAAATTGGTAGATTTGAAACCCTTCATTCTTTCCCAAATAGCCAAATCTTACATTGGCACAATAAAAATCAGGTGTTAACTGATCCCAAGAACCAATTTCTGATTTATTCTCCAGTTTCAATATACAAATTCTGTTTCATTTCTCTGTTTCAGGTGCTGTCCATTTTTTTTTCGCAAACGGTGGTCATTTGAACTTATTCTTGGATAGTTTATATAAAACACATTATCCTAAACCATAGTTTATGTTACCCTTTGAATACAGAGACTCTTTCCCAGGCTGGCATTGTACTCTATCAGTTTGATTCAATTCCTGGGGTGCCTATTTTGTAAAACTTGCTGGTCCTTGACTGGATAAAAGTTGCCACTCAGGTATCTAGACATCACCAGGTTAGGAATGTTTAATCCTGACAAGGGAGGAATCCAACCTTAGCTAAAGGCCTCCAACTCTTACAGTAAAATAGTGAAATATCTCCTGCCAGAGAAAAGCCAAGTTGCCATGGCAATGGGGAGAGGAAAGAAAAATCAATTCATCCCCCACTTCTTGTCCCCTCCAGCCCCTAACCCCGGCTCTTCCATTCTACTCGGAGATCCATCCTAAAAGGAGCCAAAAAGGACCTTTCCTGAGGACGGATCTGGACAGAAAACCAGCTGTCTTTTGTCCGGCTTTGTGGTTACCCGCAGCCAGCTGCTCCATCAAAGCCACCACAGGTGACAAGCCAAAGATCTGAAGCATCCCCCCTTGCTGTCCTCAAAGAGAGCAGTACCCTGGATCATTATTATTATTTATTTAAAAAGCTACATATACTGTGCCCTCAGCTTCCCAGTTCCGGGCAGTTGTCAAGAGAAGCCGTTGCTGAGATTTTATTTATTTATTTATTTTATTTGTTTGTTTGTTTGTTGTTTGTTTATTTTTGTCAATTGCTAAACAAGATAATCAGGTATAAGTAAAAACATAGTTATGAATACATGGATACATAATAAGGAAAATAAAAGCAACAATAGGACAGGGACGGTAGGCACGTTGATGCGCTTTATGCCGCCCCTACTAGGACTTTTAGGAAGAGGGTGAAGTCAATAGTAGACAGTCAAGGTTAAACTTTTTGGGGTTTGGGGAAGAAACCACAGAGTCAGTAGAGTAATTCAGACATTGACCACTCTGTTCTGAAGTCGTATTTCCTGCAATCAAGTTTGGTACAGTTTACTTTTGAGTTTTGTTATCTATTGTTTGCTCTTGTATTGTTAATGGTTGAAGCTGAAGTATTCGTTGACAGGTATGGACATTGCAATGATGATTTTTATATAATATACTTTAGATTGACCGAAGGCAAGCATAGTTTTTAGGTTGTCTAGGTCTAGACTTTCGAGGTCTGGTGGCATAAGCTATTTCTGCAACAAGTAGAGGAGTGGCAGAACTCTTCTTGTGAAATAATTACACCTTCAATCCAAAAGAACCTGACAACAAGGATGGCCTGAAGCTAAACACAAAAGCAGTAGAGGAGGATGAAAGGTATGTGAAAAGCACATTACCTGTAGATCCCTTTTCTGACAGTTGTAAAGAGGGGCTTGTTTATTTAATAAATATATGTGCTACCCATCTCAACACTAGCCATTCTGAGCCTTGGTTCGGATTTCAGTGGTGCGTCTTCTATTGTCAAGCCTCTTTGGCAATTTGGAGCGAGATGAAGGAAGCAAAATCTATCATGTTTCATTGCATGCAGCCAAAGCAGAAGAAAGAAATGGAAAGAAGCAGCCCGGTGGCCAGACCAGGTGCATGGAGCAAGTTCCGCCCTCTGCCCTTTTCCGCTTTCCCTCATTACCTCATGTTGTTTGCCAATGCAAGTGACGCAAGCCTTGGGCAGTGCAGCCTTGTGTTCCTGCGCAGCCTGGATTAATTGCTTTGGGGGTGACATTTCTCTGCAGACCACCAACATTTTATCATGGCCCACCAGTGATCCCCAGCCCATTGGTTGGCGACCACTACACTGAACTACTCAAAATTTCTGCCACCGGTTCTCTAGAATGAGTCAGAACCTGCTGAATACTGGATGAGAGCCATTTTCTAGATGCATTTAATTTAACTGGCTGCCCAAACAGTGGCTCAGCTCTGTAAGGGATCCAATTAAGTCCCTTTTCCAATTTCACTGCTTATGAAAAATACAAAAAGTCCTTTAAAAGATCCTCTCTCCAACGCTTAGATACATGGCATTGAGATTAAAAAGCCAGTCTGCCCCAGAACAGACGGCATTGTCGGGAAAGCCAAGGCAAGATCCTTGGCTGAGGCTCAATTGGCAATGGCAGGATTCTTCCCAATAATAGCATCAGAAGGCATTGATTCATACGGGGAAAATATTATAAATAAATTTCACACTTACCGGCAGTTCCCTGAATACCTGCTAAATTCTCGCTTGCACGAAGCTCAGGAAGTCATTAAAGAATGTTAGAGTTTGTTGTTTAAAAAAATATTGTTACCTGTTGTAATTTGTTGTTGGCAAGTGAGCCACTCTAGAAATTGACTAACTAAATAAAACAAACAACAGATTGCGGATGTAAGAACATAAAATCAGCCAAACCTCCAGATATTAGAAAAAGTCCACAATATTATTCTGAAATTTTATTTGGGCTCATCCGTGTGGCTTTTTTGTTTGTGTTTGTGTATGTGAAGTTCACAAGAGGGCTGGTTGCCTTTTACAGGCAGTCCTCAAATAATGACCACCATTGGGATCTCAATTTTTGTCCTTAAGCAAAATGATGGTTGTTCTGTCCGGAAAAACGCGAGGTAGANCCAGTGTTCCGTCCGGAAAAACGCGAGGTAGACCGGGTTCCAACAACAAAGTCTTTATTAGTTAACAGCAGTTGAATAACGGAACATTGGCTCAAGCCACGGCAGCCTTTATATAGGGTTTCGCCTGCCGGCTTGTAGCCAATGACAGGTATTTAGTTTTGCCGCCTATGAGCAGCTTCGTGGATTGGTTCCTATCGAACCAATCCCAATTTAGGTTTTTTAACCAATCAGAATCCTGTATTAGGAGTCTACTATTTTATACAGAACAATGGTTAAATTAGTAGTGCCTGATTTTAGGACCTTTTTTGGGGGGGGGCACCTTTGTTAAGAGCACTGCTGCAATTGTGAAATGAGCCACACAGTTGTTAAGCAAATACGGCTTCCCCCTTTGACTTTGCTTGTTGGAAGCCAGCTCGTAAGTTACAAATAGTGAATCCGGGATATTGCACTTAGCACTTAGACTTATATAGCGCTTTATAGTGCTTTACAGCAGGGGTCTCCAACCTTGGTAACTTAAAGCCTGGTGGACTTCAACTCCCAGCCAGCAAAGCTTTACAGCACTCTCTGAGCAGTTTACAACTGTCAGCATATTGCCCTCCACAATCTGGGTCCTCCTTTTACTGGCCTCAGAAGGAAGGAAGGAGGACAGGTTCGAATTCCTGGCTGTGGGCAGAGTCAGCCTGCAATACAGCATTCTAACCACTTCAGTCATCATAAATATATGCCAGTTGCCAAGCACTTAAACTTTGATAATGTGACCATGAGAATGCTGGGATGATTTAAGTACAAGGACCAGTCATAAGCCATTGTTTTCAATGCTGTTGAGCTGTGGTGGCGCAGTGGTTAGAATGCAGTACTGCAGGCTATTTCTGCTGACTGTCGGCTGATTGCAATTTGGCAGTTCGAACCTCACCAGGCTCAAGGTTGACTCAGCTTTCCGTCCTTCTGAGATTGGTAAAATGAGGACCCAGATTGTTGAGGACAGTAGGCTGACTATGTAAAGTCACTTAGAGAGGGCTATGAAGCAGTATATAATTCTAAGTGCTATTGCTATTGTTTTTGTAACTTTGAATGGTCACTAAATGAATGATTGTCAGTCGAGGACTACCTGTATATACAAAATCACAGAAAAATATTGTAAAAATTGTTTCCTTCCTGCCGTGTTTCCTTCCTTTTTCTTTCTTTCCTTCCTTTCTTTAATGATATATAGGAATAGCTTTGAAAGACAGGAGGGAGAGCTGCAACACAGGCACCTGACATGCAAAAGGTATCTCAGCCCACAGAAGGAGGGAGGGTGTGGGAAATGTTTCAGAGGGGAATCCCCTCCCCCTTCTGCAGAAAGCAAAAGAAAAGTAGGGAAGAAATACTTTCCAACTTGAAAGATTCTGTTAATGTGAACTTACCATAAAAATGGAGCTAGAACTCCTGGTGGTGCTTCTTCTCTGGTCTATGTTGCAGGACTAATCCTGCCTGCCTCCCACCTTCCCTTCCCTCTCTCCCTTCCTTCCCCCCTTCTGTCTTCATTCCTTTCACTCCCTCCTTTCTTCATTCATTCATTCATTCATACATACATTCACATTCATTCCCTTCCTCCCTCCTTTCGTCCCTCCCCCACCTTTTCTCTCTTCATTCCCTTCCTCCCTCCTTCCTCCTTCCCCCTCCCTTTCTCTCTCCCTTCCTTCTCTCCCTCCCTCTATTTCTTCATTCCTTCCCTCTCTCCCTCCCTCCCTCCTTTCCTTCCTTTCTCCCTCCCTCTCACTCCATTCCTTCCTTTATTCATTCATTCCCTCCCTCCTTTCCTTCCTTCCCTCCCTCCCTCTCCTTCCCTCCCTCCTTCTGTCTTTCCCTCCCTCCCTCCCAACCTTCCCAAGTGACATTGACAGAAGTCCTTCCCGCAAAAGGAGGCATCAGAAGAGATGGGTGTCAGCTATGAGATGTTACCCAAAGAGAAGCTTATTCAAAAAGTCCATCAATGAAAACCAACGAAAAGTAATTGGTGCTCACTTTCTGAGAGCCAATAGGGAGGGGCAAAAAACAGAGTATTCCCCCAAGCAGGAGCCATGGGAAAGCAGCGTCCCAGGCAAAACACCAAACCATCCCTGCGGGCAAAATTGAGAGAGGGGCTGAAATCCGGAGAAGGATTTCTTACGTCTTTGTTCCCTCCAGTTCAGGAACATGACTCAAAGAGCTTAAGGCTGTAGTGAAGAAAAGCCCTTAAAACCACTTACCTAAACTTAAATACTGTTGGGTCTTCTCCAAAGTCTGCTTTAATGCTCAGCCCTTGGCAGCCCTGGAGGAAAGATTTAACAACTTTCCAAGAGTCTTTCTGCCCTTTTGAATTGGGGAAGGCTGAACTATGAAGTTCACTGATAGTCATCTGAGGACATGATAACCCCCAACAGTGGAAAGGCCAGGCCCCTTGTCTTCATTAGGCCCTTATCCATAAGGTTGTCCAGTGGCTAAGCCATGTCCGACTCTTCGCAATCCCATGGACTATAGCAGTGGTTGCCAACCAGTGGGCCAGAGACAATTGTGAGAAATGAGAAAATTGTGGTGGTCCGCAGAGAAATGTCACCCCCAAAACAATTAATCCAGGCTGCATAGGAACACAAGGCTGCGCTGCCCACATGGCCCGTGGGAACACAAGGCTTGTGTTGCCTGCATTGCGAACAACACAAGTTAGTGAGGGGAGGGGGGCAAGGACAGAGGGAGGGAACTTGCCCCACTCACCCCACACACCTTGCCTGACCAACGGGCTGCTTCTTTGTGCTTCTTTCTTCTTCTGCTTTTGGCTGCACGCAACGAAAGCAGCAAAAATCTTTCTTTCTCTCCCCTAAACTTCACCAGAAATGAGTCTTTGAGATCCTTCAAAGCATCCTGCTACAAGAGGCTGTGCCGGCACAATAAGTCTCACAAAGACTCATTTCTGGTAGAATTTGGGAGAGAGAAAAAAATATTTCTGCTGCTTCTGCTGCTTTCCTTGCATGAAGCCAAAAGTCTCTCTCTCTCTCTCCCCCTGAGAACAGAGCTGGAGATGGTATCCTGCAATCCCAAATAAAGAATGATTGATCGGTAGGAAACGGGGGGGGGAATTTTCCTGCAGACTTTTGGGGGGATTTTCCCAGGGTCTCTGGCCTGCGGGATTTAAAATTATGAGTTTGGTGGTCCCTGAGGTCCAAAAGGTTGGTGACCCCTGGACTATAACACAGCAACCCACCCCACAGTCCTCCACCGTCTCCTGGAATCTCCCCAAATTCATTTTCATTCTGTGGATGGCGCTATCTAATCACGGGTGGGCTACTGCGGGTTCGCACGGGTTCGGGCAATCCTCTAGCTAAGATTCTGCACAGGCCGGCGAACTTGCAAATCTGGCTCGCTGGTTCGCCCTGTCCACCCCGCCCTGCCCCTCCCAGGAGTCCCCACGTGGCCCATTTTGGATGCCAGATCCCGGGCGGAGGCTTGGAGAAGGCAAAAAACGGGCATCGTGGAAGTTCCGGAAGGCCAGAAACGGGCCTGTTTCCGGCTTCCGGAAGGCCTCTGGAGCCCAGGGTAGGCCGCTTTTGCCCTCCCGTTAGCTCAAAGCCCATGGAGGGTGAAAATAGCCCACCCGCTGTGGTGCAGGAGGCCAACTAGGCCACACCCACCCAGCAACCAGGCAGAGAACCCGTTGCTAAAAAATTCTGTATCTAATCATCTCCTCCTCTGCCATCCCCTTTTCCTTTCGCCTTCCTTCTTTCCCAACATCAGGGTCTCTTCCAATGAACCCTCTCTTCTCATTTTGTAGCCAAAGTATCTGAGCTTCAGCTTCAGGATCTGTTCTTCCAAAGGACAGTCAGGGTTGGTTTCCTTTAGGATTGACTGATTTTATCTCCTTGCAGTCCAAGGGACTCTGAAGACAAGCGTCTTCTCCAGCACCACAGTTCAAAAGCATCAATTCTTCAGTGCTCAGCCTTCCTTATGGTCCCATTCTCACAGCCATGCATTACTACTGGGGAAACCACGGCATTGACTTCATGGCAAGGTGTTATTTCTGCTTTTTAATATGCTGTCTAGGTTTGTCACAACTTTCCTGCCAAGGAGCAAGCTACTTTTGATCTCATGGCTGCAGTCTGCAGTGATCTTAAAGCCCAAGAAAATAAAATAGGTCACTACTGCCATTTCTTCCCTTCCTATTTACCAGGAAGTGATGAGCAGTCCTGCAGATAGCTTAGCCTTGTGTCCTATAGGGCTTTAAAAGTGATGGCCACCTTTGAATCGTACTGTTGGAAGTTAAAACCCACCCCTCTCCTAGAAAAATGAAATATTTTAAGATATATTAAAAAGGCAGAATGTTTCCCCTAAAAGAGAAGTAGAAACTCAAGAGAGGCAGGAACTCAGCCCCCCCCACCTTTGCTAATAGGCCATTAAGGCCTGGGTCAATCTATTCCACATAACAAAGATCTACCTCCTTCAGGCAGAGCCATTTCATTGCCCTTCATTGCACCAACCAGCAAATTTCAACCAAACTTAGCGCACAGATGATCTACAAAGCTAGCTATGACCTCTGACAGCAACCAATCAGGATACTCTTCCTGTGCCCCAGGGAAGTTCAAAGCCAGAGAGGGAAAAAAACCCAGGGACTCTCAGCATCTCTTCCTTTTTCTGCCATGGAACCCATCCAGCTCATCAATAAACCATCTTTCGAAGCGGCTTCCATGTTTCCAGTGTCTTTTTCCTCACTTGAAACTGAAGCCAGAAGGATATTTCTTCCAACCCACAAAGGAACTGAAAATCAGTGCAGCTCACACAACACAGGTGTTACACTGACAAACCTAGGATTCTCCCATTGTTGTCCATGGTGCTGCATTCTAGATTGGTTGAGGTTTCCAGATAGTCTTCAAGAGAAGCCCCATAAAGAGCACATTGCAGTAACCCAAACAGGGTCAAGGAGTGAGCGGTCATAAGCAAGGCCTATTGTTTCAAGAAATGGCACCATTAGAATATTTTAATATGGTAGTTACTCTGTTTTTTAATTTTAATCTGAATTTTATGTGTTATTTGGTATTTGTTAAACACCCTCAGGGCTTGCTGATCGTAGAAGATAGGGCATATAAAATAACATGAAGTAAAATGGACAGTGGCCAATATTAGAACTAATTGGCAGGAGAATCATAGTGGTAAAAACGATCAGACTTTAAGATGTGTGGACTTCCATTCCCAGAAATCCCTAGCCTGTGATCTTGGGAATTCTGGGAGTTGTAGTCCACATCTTAAAAGTGAATGAAGTTGAGGAACACTCATCTACATTTATAAAGCACCCCAAATTTGGTCTTCTTTTCCTGTATCAAGCCTGGGTAAAGTGCTTGAATACGATGTATTATTTATTTATTTAAAACATTTATATAGTTCAAGGGTCTTCAAACTTGACAGCTTTAAGACTTGTGGACTTCAACTCCCAGAATTCCTCCTCCAGGCAGGTTAGCTCGGGAATTCTGGGAGTTGAAGTCCACAAGTCTTAAACTTGCCAAGTTTGAAGACCCTTGATATAGCTGCTTATCTTTTAATCAACTCTGGGTGGCTCCCAGTCAAAGTTTCTTTCCTCTGGGCATGTGGCATTTATAGGTAAACTACCACCAAATATCCAGGTTCTTTTTAACTCACAGTTTAAGAGCTGTGAGTAAATCTATCCTTCAGTGGTTAAAAGACTGCATGGTGAGACTTCCAAGGAGTTGGTATTAATAAGTGTACATCATTAATATTACGAAGTGGAACAATAGAGGATGGGGAATTTTGTACAGAAATAAGTTCAAAGACATTTATTAATTGCTTAATAAGACAATTAAATTGAGTTGCAAGTTTAAAAGGAAATCATTTAATTGGATTTTAATCTGGGCTTTCTCCATGAAAGCCCAGCCGCACAAAAGAGACAACTGTTGTAAATAATTTACATAATTCCTCTGATTGGATCATATGCTTCGGGGGGAAAAAGGATTTTCCAAAATAATAAAACATTCATTTATTTTTATCGCCTGCAGACTCTTTAGCATGTCCAAAACTTGAAGCTTTAACTTCAGCAAAGTCTGCCAGGAGTTCAGTCTAGGACTGAAGCCATAAAATCCAGATCATCCAGTCAGAGGGTAAGACGC
Organism: Laticauda laticaudata; assembly: GCA_004320025.1. Taxonomy (NCBI): domain Eukaryota; kingdom Metazoa; phylum Chordata; class Lepidosauria; order Squamata; family Elapidae; genus Laticauda; species Laticauda laticaudata. Next base: position 14,795 of record BHFT01051070.1, read on the forward strand.
CAAATCCACCAAAACTGGATTTCTACACAAGTCTCACAATGGCAATCTGTGTGGTACAATTACCATGGGCTTATGAATGCAAAGACCTGCTGATTCAGAAATAATTTCAATCAACAGTACAGATACAAACAAAATAAGATTTGGAAGCAGGGATGGGAATCAAAAATCCCAGCAACCAGGGGTGGGATTCTACCAATTCGCACCTATTCACTAGAACCAGTTGTTAAAGCCCCTGTCACACTGCACCAACGGATGGAAAGAGGATGTAAAACAGAGAAAAACACTTACCATCCATTGGTTACACTACATCCATGGTTAACCCAATGCAATCCGTTCTGATACTCACTGCCTCCATTTTCATCCTTCTCTATCCCGTCCAGCATCGCTTTGACGTTTCAATCCTCTCAGAGGGTTTTGAGCTGCTCAAAACTTTTGAGCAGAAAATGTATCCAATGCGTCCGTTTCTGCATCCACTAGGCAATCCGCTAGGCATCCGTTAATTGGCATCGTTATGCAATCACGCTATATCCGCCTAGGCATCCGCTGCGTAATCCGCGCAACTCCATCCGCTCCAGCGGTAAACGGACACAGGGAGGAAGCGGAACGGATGCAGAACGGATGCCTAGCGGAGCAGAACGGGAAAAAAGCAATTTAAACGAAAAAACGTTCACAGGTGGGACCTATTCCTCGGGATATTAAAGGATGTCTAGAGGATGGCCTAGAGATGCAACAGGGACACCTAGGGAAAAACCTATACTGCCCTATTAAAAGGGGAGCAACTCACCTGAATCTCACTTTCAGTCCAGCCAGCCCTGCTGTGGCAGACCCTCTGCCAGCCTTCCATCCTGGCCTCTTGCTCTTCCACAGCATCCAGTAATGTCCTCCACCGTTGGATCGTAACACAGTCCTTTTTGGCAGTCCACCATCAATCTGCAAGCAGTGTGAAGCATCTACAGGCTCTGTGGAACTCACTACGGAAGCAAAGGAGGGGCAAGGAAGCGTCTGGGGTCCGAAAGATGGATCGGGAGAAGAGCAGAGTACGGACTGTACAACAAGCTGAGGGTGGAAGCTCAGGAACGAAGACCCTCGTGCATTTCAGAAACTTCATGAGGATGGCCTCCAGCATGTTGACGAAGTTGTGGAGCGGCTAACACCCAGGTTGACCAAGGCAAAATACAACTTCCTGGCCAGCCTGGAACCTGGGCCTCAAGTGGCACTCACTCTGCGCCCCTGGCTCAGGGGACCACCTACAGGAGCATGCAGTACATGCTGGAGGGTGCCCACACAGCATCAGCATTGTGGATGAGAGAATGGCAGGCCACTCACGAAGATACCTGCAGGAGCTCCTCCAGGTGCCCTGCCCCCCAACTGAAAAGAAAAGGATTGGGAAAGAAAAAAGTTGCCAGAGCAGTGGTAATCAGAGGGTCGAGATACTTCCACACAGCGTATGTACCAAGCCCGTTGGAGCCATAGATGGGAAGCACGTGGCCCTGCAAACACCAGCCAAGTCAGGGGTCCACTTATTTCAAACTACAAAGGGCTTCTTCACATCATCCTCTTTGCCATGGTCGATGCTGATTACAAAGCGTTCATGTACATCGATGCCTTAGGCAACGGGTCAGCTTCAGAGATGCCCAGGTTATACAACGCCAGTCACCTCTCAAGGAGGGGCCTGGAAGGCAACCTTCATCGTGGGTTCCCAGATCCAGACCCCCTGCCCAAAACGACACGCAAGATGTGCCCACTTCATTGTGGATGACGCCTCTCCCTCACAACCTACCTCTCATGAAGACTATCAACTTCATGATGCCTCACCCTGTGAAAGAGGACTCAAACACAGGCTGTCCGGGCAAGACGGGTGGGTGGAGAAACGCCTTTGGGGCACGCCTGCCAACAGGTCCAGAACTTCTCACCACCAGCAGCTCACCCACAGACGTGAAAGGCATCGTGGAACTTGGCTGCATCCTGCACAACCATGCGCACCCGCTACCCAGTCTTGCAGAACAGGCCAGGACCCCAACAAGGGCAATGGGGACATGGAGCCTGGGGAATGGAGGCAAGGGCAAAAACCTGGATTAGACCACTGAGGATTGCAAGTGCCCCAACAGAGCCTCACGTGAAGGGAAGAAGCAGCGCAACCTCCTGAGACACTGGTGCAACTCCCCAGCTGGAGCGGTGGAGTGCAAGACAGGATGATAGATGCTTAATGATGCTTCCTTCAGCCTGTCTCATCACACTGATGAGATTATGCCATGTATGTTGAGTGGCCCGACAATGACAGGGCATTTAATAAAGAGTTGTGTTTTGTGTGACATGTGTGGATGAATGATTACAATTAGTATTGATAATAAAGGGCCATATTGTGTGGCACCTGGGAGGGTGGACCATACAGTCCCACTATGCTTGCACTGGAGGTTTATCTATCCCACAGCTATCTTAACCCATCCCAAAGGTATCCCTGCCCATCCCACTGCTATCCTTACCCATCCCACAGCTATTACACATCCCACAGGTATCCCTGCCCACCCCACTGCTATCTTAACCCATCCTCAAGCCTGCAAAAGCTTAAACCTTTTCTAAAAGTTTCTACCAAGACTTATTTAAAAAAAAAGAAATGAAGCAAGTGTGTTGAATCAAAGATAGACTTTATTAACAAGGAGATATAAAACAAAAATGAGTCTCCTGGCACTCCTCTTCGTCGTTCAGTCTCAGGGGTGAAGGGTCCAGGTGCTGTGGAGGTGGCTGGTGCTGGAGTGGCTTGTCTGATCCCCGCTTCATCAGCTCCTCCAGAAGCAGAAGCAGCAGAAGCCCCAGCCCCAGAAGAGCGAGCCCGCTTACAGAAGCCCCAGCAGAACCTGAGTGAGGGCCAGGGGGTGGGATTGTGGCCCTGTCCCTCTTGCAAGGGCTGGCAAGCAGATGGCTGAGGCTTTCTGTTCTTCCCCATGGTTGTGGGGTTGCTGGCTTGCAGGGAAGGCAGGCACCAAGGCTGGCTGGCAGGCAGGCACCAAGGCTTACAGGCAGGCAGGCACCAAGGGCTGGCAGGCAGGCAGGCACCAAGGCTGCAGGCAGACTGGCTGGCAGCAAGGCTGGCAGGCAGGCAGACAGCAAGGCTGGCAGGAGGCTGGCAACAAGGCTGGCAGGCAGGCAGACAGCAAGGGCTTGCAAAGCAAGGCTTGCAGGCAGGCATGCAGGCAGGGCAGGCAAGGCTGTCAATCCATCCGGCAGCAGGTCTTTTCCTCTGAATGGTGACCTGCTCCGAGCTGCTTCCCTTATATCCGTGGGGCTTACGCAATGCATCCTCCCGCATGCGCAATTAATGCTAGGCATCCGTTAGGCTTCCGCTGTGCATCCGCTAGGCTTCCGCTCTGCACTCCGGCTTCATCCGCTGTGCGTCCGCTCTGCATCCGCTCTTTCCGTTCCGCGTCCGCTTTCTGAGGTCCCCCGGAAGCCTAGCGGATGTGCCATCCACTCCCATCCGTTCTCCATCCGCTCGGCTTCCGTGGAGCATCCGCTTTCCCATCCGCTCTGCGTCCTCCCCGCTCCGTGTTATCCGCTCTGGTTATGCAAATTTTTGCCCTTTTGAGAGCGGATAACAACGGAAGGACATTTTTCTCGTCCGCTGTGTCCTTTTTACAAACGTTTTGCATCCGTTGGGCAGTGTGACAGGGCTTAACATCCTAAGCAGTTCGGAGAACCGGTTGTTTGAAGAAACATCTGGTGTTGCTCTCCAGAAACTGACTCTCCGTTAAACCTTATTCTTGGCAGGACTAGGACTTCCTGTTCTCAGGAACTTCTCTGGAGTTATTTTTCCCTCCTTTGCTGGTACTTTGCTTGTGTGGAGTGACCATTCAAAGCTACAATGACACTGAAAAAAGTGACTTAGGACCGTTTTTCACACTTAGGACTGTTGCAGCATCCCCACAGTCATGAGAGGCCAGGCGTGCCTTGATGTGAGTGATGTTGAGTTGGCCACACCCACCCAGTCACAGGACCACCAAGTCATGCCTACCACCTAAGCCACGCCCACAGAACAGGTTGTAAAAATTTTTGAATCCCACCCCTGCCAGCAACCGGTTCGTTGCCCAGCTGTTGGGTGGGTGTGGCCTACCGGAACTTCTGGGAGGGCCATTTTTCACCCTCACAAGAGTCCAGAGGCTTCCCCCGGGCCTTTGGGAGGGGGAAAATGGCCTCCTCCGAACTCTGGAAGCCCACCGGAAGCTGTAAAGAGTCCCATTTCTGGACTTCCAGAACTTCCGGGAGGGCTGTTTTTCACCCTCCCAAGGGTTTGGAGGCTTCCCCCGGGCCTCTGGGAGGGCAAAAATGGCCTCCGCCGGGGCTCTGGAGGCCAGAAAGAAGCCTGTTTCCAGACTTCGGGAAGGCCCATTTTTACCCTTCCCAGAGCCTCTACGTGGACCCTGCACGCATCTGCATTGAAAATGGGCCGCGTGGAGACTCCTGAGAGGGGAGGGGTGGGTGGGGCAGGGCCCGCCATTCGATTGAATTACCGGTTTGGCAAACCAGATGAAAACTTAATATCTGGTCCACCCTAACCAGTCCAAACCGGTAGAATCCCACCCTTGGTTGGAAGGGACCTTGGAGGTCTTCTAGTCCAACCCCCTACTCAAACAGGACATTCTATATTATTTTAGATAAATGGTTGTCCAGTCCCTTCTTAAAAACCTCCAGTGTTGCAGTACGGATAGTTTCTGGAGGCAAGCCATTTCACTGGTTAATTGTTCTCACTGTCAGGAAATCTCTCCTTAGTTCTAGACTGATTCTCTCCCTGATTAGTCTCCATCCATTACTTCTTGTCCTGCCTTCAGGTGCTGCGGAGAATAGGTTCTTTGTGACAACCTCTGAGATATTGGGACACTGCTGTCATGTCATCCCTAGTCCTTCTTTTCATTAAACTACTAGACATACCCAATTCCAGCAACCTTTCTTTAAATGTTACAGCTTTCGGTCCCCGAATCATCCTTGTTGCTCTTCTCTGCACTCTTTCTACATTCTTAACACCTTTTTTTACATCTTGACAACCAAAGCGGGATGCATATTCCAAGTGTGGTCTTACCGAGGCATTATAAAGTGTTACTATCACACCATGTGATTTTGAGTTCTCAAACTTTACAGCCATAGAATCTATCAGTTGTTGTTTTTTTTAATTACCAGACCCCCCTGATCAAGAAGCAAAGCTCCAGAGCTAAAAAAAAAAAAAATTGGAGNAAGAAGCAAAGCTCCAGAGCTAAAAAAAAAAAAAATTGGAGTGAACTGGATTTTTTTCTCGGCATTTCACAGAAGCCCATCCATTTCCCAAGAGGTACACTCTGGTCTATTTGAAAAACATCTTGCTGACCTTGCTAATGAAGGAGAAGGAAAAAGATACTAGTGAAGTCAATTATTCCTTCCCTGAACCTGTTTTCCCACAAGCTGGCAACTCAGCCAAAGTACAAGCTGTCCTCATTTAATGACCAGTCACTTAGCGACCGTCCAAAATTATGATGGACCTCCCAAAGGTATTTATGACCTGATTTCGAAGTTACAACAGCCCTCACACACACAGGGTGTTACATAATAACCTTTATGGCTGTTTGCGGTGTCCCCAGATCAAATGGCTGTGATGTTTTCTGCTAGTTGCTGGTGTTTTACTTCCGTAATCCATTGGATGAAACAGATTCACTTAATGAACATTACATTTGATTAACAACCGCTGCAAAAACAGTCACAAGCATGGTGACCCGCTTAACAAATGCAATGTCCTATGACCATAATTGCTGGCTCAGTTATGATAGTAAATTGAGGGCTATGTGCAATGGTCTCTAACCTCGGCAACTTTAAGACTTGTGGACTTCAGCTCTCAGAATTCCTCAGCCAGCCAAATGAATGAATTTCTGGTCAAAGATATATTTTCATTGTGCAGAGAACTCAGACTTCAATGGAATAAATTTTTAACACGCCATGATTTTACCTTAGGGTAAAAAGAATTCCGCCAGAAAACCTATCTCGAGAATGAATGTGTGCAACCTGTTGTTGGCTGTTCCACAGGGACACAAGAGATAGGAAGGAAGGCTGATTAGATGGAAACAACCGAGAAAGGGAAGAGGAATCTGCAGGTAATTGATCTCGAAAAGAGCAACTCAGCCGAGCTGGCAAAAAATCTGGGAAGAATCATTTGAAAACATTCAAAAAGACTCTGCTTTAATAAACTCAGTGAGAGTTGAAAGTGCCTCTTGCCATTACCAAGATCTATTCTATTCTATTCTATTCTATTCTACTCTACTCTACTCTACTCTACTCTACTCTACTCTACTCTACTTTACTCTACTATACTCTACTATACTATACTCTACTCTACTCTATTCTATTCTAAAATAGAATAGAGCTGGAAGGGACCTTGGAGGTCTTCTAGTCCAGCCCTCTGCACAAGCAGGAGAACCTATAGCATTTCAGATAAGTAGTTGTCTAGTGTCCTCTTAAAAACCTCTAGTGTTGGAGCACCCATAACTTCTGAAAGCAAGCTGTTCCACTGGTTAATTGTCCTCACTGTTAAGAAAGTTTCTCCTTAATTCCATATTGCTTCTCTTTTTTGATTAGTTTCCAACCATTGTTTCTTTGTCCCGCCCTCTGGTGATTGGTAGAATAATTTGACCCCCTCTTCTTTGTGGCAGCCCATCAAATACTGGAATGTTGCTATCATGCCACCCTTAACTCTTCTTTTCTTTAGACTAGCCAAGCCTGAATCCTGCAGTTGTTCTTCATATGTTTTCGTCTCCAGGCCTTTGATCATCTTAGTTGCTCTTCTCTGATCTTTTTCTAAGGTCTCAACATCTTTTTTTTATAGCATGGTGACCAAAATTGGGTATATATTCCAGGTATGATCTTACTAGGGTTTTATAAAGCTGTACTAATATTTCACGTGATGTGGATTCTATGCCTCTGTTTATACAACCCAGGATTGTATTAGCTTTTTGGGCTGCTGCTGCACACTACTGGCTCATATTGAGCCAGGTCTCACCTAACCTGTACTTATACCTTTGATTTATCCTTTCTAAATGTAAAACTTTGCTTTTCTCCACATTGAAATTCATTTCTATTCTATTCTATCACTATTTGTCTGTTGAGTTTAGAACAGCAGTCCCTAATGGTTTCATGTGTGTGCCCGCAGCTGGCACAAATGGAGCTTTGCACACTTGCATGCTGGCCTGCCGCTTGCATGGCCCTGTTCCCAATAAACCGTGGATCAGTACTGGGCCGCACGCCAGGGTTTGAGGACCCCGATTTAGAAACCGCCCATCTCACCCAATAGAGTGACCCTTCGTACGATGCAAAGTACAAGATAAAGATGTAGGTAGAAGTCCATTCCCTGAGCTTGTGGGTTGGTTTCCAAACATTTTCTTAGCAGGCTAAGTAGTGTCTTTAGTGGAATTGTTACCCAGCCTGGTAATCAAATGTTCAGAAACCAATCCACAAGCTTGGAGAATGAACCTCTACCTCATATCAGAGCTACAGTTATTTGTCATTATGGCAATGTAAAGATGACACATACAGAATAACAGAGTTGGTAGGTACCTTGTAGGTCATCTAGTCCAACCCCTCCACTCAAGCAGGAGACCCTACACTACACCATTTCTGACAAATGGCAGCCCAGTCTCTTTTTGAAAGCTTCCTGTGATGAAGCTCCCACAACTTCCAAAGGCAACTTCTGTTCCATGGGTTGATTGTTCTCGTTGTCCGAAAATTTCTCCTTATTTCTAGGTTGAATCTCTTCTTGTTTAGTTTCCATCCATTTTTCCTTGTCTGACCTTCAGGTGCCTTGGAAAATAGCTTGACCCCTTCCTCTCTATGGCGGTCCCTCAAATATTGGAAGACTGCTCTCATGTCTCCCCTGGTCCTTCTTTTCCTTAGACTAGCTAAGCCCAGTTCCTGCAATCATTCATTGTATGTATTAGCCTCCAGTCCCCTCATCATCCTGGTTGCTCTTCTCTGCACTTTTTCTAGATTCTCAACATCTTTTTATAGTGTGGTGACCAAAACTGGATGCAGTACTCTAGGTGTGGTCTTACTAAAGCTTCATAGAGTGGTATTATTAGTACCGCACTTGATCTTAACCGTATCCCTCTGTGAATGCAACTTTGGATTTTAGATATTATACTCCACCCAAAACTAACATCTCTTAGTCCCCAAAGATTACTTTTAAGAAGCATGTGCCCATCTTCCCTTTCCCATGGCTCCATCCCAGTTTCCTTATCTTCCCACCCCCCCTCCACCCCTCCAGGCAAGCTGGTAATTATGGACAAGGAAAGGAAAGACTGAAGGCCCTTTCAATAGGCATGAGTTGATGAGCCCATTTCTTCCCCTGGCAGCGAGAACACTGGGTTGCATTATGTCTTCTGAATGCAGCCATTGCACCGGCCGCTGTGCCAAGATGCTGCCTTACGAGGAACAAAGCTCAATGCTTCCTCAGAGTTAATTAGCTATGTCAATTGATTTCCCATATCCGGGCAGGGAGGCTGAGGGAGGCTGGGCATAACACAGAGGTGGGCTTGTCGCGATGGAGGCCATTCAGTTGGGGTAACCGTGCCAGGATCTGGGCTCTGCCCACCCCCCAGCCCCTCTGCATTCTCAGCGTCAGATCCTTGAGTTGTTCAATGGTCAGACTAGTCAGAAAAAAGGTGACCCTTTCCAGATGTGGAGCCGCATCTGCAAACTGTAGGAAGTTAGCACCCACCCTTCTCCAAGAAAAATGAAATATCTGAGGAAATATTAAAAAGGCAGAATATTTCTCCTAAAAGTAGAAACTCAGAGAGATATAAGCTCCCCCTCCCATAACTTTGTTCATGGGCAGGCCATTAAGGCCCGGGCCAGAGTATTCTACATAACAAAGGCCTCTACCTATCTCAAAGGCCTGGGAAGATTGCATCAACCAGCAATTCAGGTGAAGTCATGTGGTCCAGACAAAGCCGACAAAGTTAGCTAAACCCCCGCCCCTGGGAGTCTGACAGCCAATGGGATACGTTTCTTGCACAGGAACAGGAAACACTAAGGTGGGGCCCAACAGAGGGTACAAAACTAAGGGTCTCTCAGCATCATAAGGAGCCTTGGTGGAGCGGTGGTTAGAGTGCAGTCCTGCAAGCTACTCCTCCTGCAATTTGGCAGTTCGAATCCCACCAGGCTCAAGATTGACTCAGCCTTCCATCCTTCCGAGGTAAGTAAAATGAGGACCCAGATTGTTGGGGGCCATAGGCTGACTCTGTAAATTGCTTTGAGTAGGCTGTAAAGTACTATAAAGCAGTATATAAATCTAAGTGCTATTGCTATCTTGCCCCTTGTTTTCCTTCACCTAACATCCTGAAGAAAGTGATCATCCTTTTCACTTTGGAGCTCCAAGCCATGTGGTCCTGTCCTGGTTGTAAGTCGAGGACCGCTTTAAGGTAATCAAGAACTGCATTCTTTATTTGGAAGTGATGAAATCAACTTTCCTTCCTTAGAATGAAATTGTAAATTTCTGAGCAAGGGTGGCAGGAAAAGTCACTGCCTGTAAGTTCAAAAAAGCTACAGCTTCGGGCTATTTTTGCTTTTTTTTTTCTCCATGGCTCCCTTGGATCTGTTGTCCCTGCAAATGAAATCTGTTGTTCTCTTCAGCATCTTACCCCCACTCCACCCCCAAAAAATCAGCCTTGGCTGCCTGCTAGCTAGAGGCAGTTTTGGCTGGGATCACAGCAAGCCAGAGAAGAAGGAAATCTCAAAGGGATTCATGAGTTAGGTTGAGGTTAGATGCCGAACAATTGCACTGTTGCTGTTTTCTTACATGGTCTCTATGTTGTATTGTCCTTGTGAACTGATGCGTTGGTGCAGAAGGCCAGCAGCTGTTTTCAAGGCTGGCAGAAGAGAGTGATCAGAAGGTCTGCCATCCGAGGGCCCTGGCGGGTAAGGGGGGAGGAAGTTGGCATTCAAATTGAACACGGAGGACAGGGACTTAGGAAGGGGAAAATTGGCAAATCCATTGTAGGAAATTAGCACCCACCCCTCTCCTAGAAAAATGAAATGTCCCAGGATAGCGGTCACCAACCGGTGGGCCACAGCCTACTGGTGGGCCTTGAGAACATTTTGGTGGGCCGCAGAGAAATCTCAACCCCAGAGGACCCCCACACACACAAAGCAATTAATCCAGGCTGCGCAAAACACAAGGCTGCGCTGTCCACATGGCCGCAGAGAATCGCTCCCACACCCACTCACCCTTTTCCCATAGCAAACTTGCCTGCTAAAATGCTATTTTTCTTCTTACCGACCATTCATCTGTTCTGCGTGCTGAGAGACTTAGATTAGCTAGGAGCAGGAAATGGTTGGACTTCTTGCTTTCTAGCTAAGCACAGCCGAACCTCCCTTGGGACTGAAGGTTTGCTTGCAAGCAAATTCAGTGCAGACTCACAGCAAGCAATTTGAGAGACTGAGCTAGCCGATGGCAAGATAGATAGTAATCACTGAATATACTGTGAGTAAATCAATCTCCTGCTTTGCCTGATTTTGGATAAAAGTTGCTTTTTAAAAAATAAAAAATTCAGTATTTACATGCATGGTGTGTGTGGAGTTAATTTTATGAGTTTTGCTTGCAAGCAAATTTAATGTGACAGACTGACTAGCCAATGGCAGATAGTGATTTTTGAATGAATCTGTGATTCTGTGAGCAACTCAATCTGCCTGCCTGCTTTGCCTGATTTTGGGTAAAAGTTGCTCTTTTTTTATAAAAATTTCAATATTTATATAAAATATTTATAATATTTACATACAAGTCATGCCCAGCCAGTCACATGACCACCAAGCCACACCTGTTCCGTTCTGAGAATAGAGGTACTCAAGACCGGTGTTCATCAAACAGCTCTTATTCTTAACTAATTTAGTGACTTTGTAACAGAACAGTGCCGGAGCCGCGGCAGCCCTTTTTATAGAGGCTGCTGCGGCTTGCGGCAATGACAGCTCTTTAGTTTCCCACCGTCAGTGGGCCAATTGCAAACAGTACTTTATTAACCAATCCTATCATGGCCTGCTCGGCCAATCAGATTAAGGTATTTGGAGTATCCAATTCTTATACACAACACCCCTCCCCTCTTGGTTTCGTCCAACGTGCATAACGTAGTCACGCAGGTAGGGGGGCTTTTGCGGGTCCACTTGATCTGCGCAGCTCATTTCAGCGTGGTCTTCCATCGTCGGTCAGAGAATGCGCTTTTCCTCCATGTCTTCTCCTGGAACCTCCTGGACGGGTGAGTCAGCCTTGCCGCTCCCACCCCGTCCTTCGGGCCCGTTTGGTTGAGTTGGCTCTGCTACTCCCTCCTATTCTGTCCGGTTGGTCGAGCTGGCCTGGCTGCCCTCCTTCCTGGAAGGCCTCATCTTCGCTTCCTTGCTACCGGTTTTTCTTCTCCGG
>BHFT01051073.1:0-41387 GCA_004320025.1 Laticauda laticaudata
CATTGCGTTTTCCAATGGATGGCAAGCTTTTTTTAATGTTTTACATCCTCTTTGCATCCATTAGTGCAGTGGGACAGTGGCTTTAAATACTGTTACTTTGTCTAATGTTCTCTAAGAAACGTTAGGAGAATGTTCTTTATTTTAAAAACTTTTTAAAATTCTTGACAGATTGCTAATGACATAGTGACTGTACAAATTGTATCCTATTCAATAAGTCAGGCAGCAATAACTATTGAAAATAATAACTCTATTTGGTCACGGATCAAAGTCAAAACATAATATGACAGGATATTCAAAGCAAACATTAACACAGTAATGTTTAGCTTTGGGAAATGAAACTATAACCACCAACAGAAAAAATATTAAGTTCTACAATTAGTATTCCTGATAGATGTTCACAACTGATATAATAACTTTGGTTTATGCTACAGTGGTCAGAACCAACCAAATCCTATTACACAGTGGTAAGAAATTGGTGAATAAATTAAGTACCTCATAATATTTCTCAATTAATTAGAGAACAGATATCTTTTCTCTGACATTTTAGATCTTGTATGCATCTTAGAGTTTTGTTTGTATATGCAAATAGTGAGTTTATTCTTTGGATGCAAAATAAATCCTGGGAATGCAGAGCATTCTCAATGGCCACAGAATACCTGGATTACAGAGAAGGAAAATTGGAAGTTTTCAGAAATAGGGTGATCTAGAAAAGGATATGTTTGGCTAGCCAACTAAAGGAAAGTTTGCATCACAACTTTTTCATTTCTTTATTTTATTTCTTGTGATGTTTATTACTACTATTTATCTGTGAGTGTTCAGGTAGATATCCCAAACAGTCTATCCATATGTAACAATTGTGTCATCAGCCCTGAGAAACCTCAAAGTTTTCAAGTGCACAAAAATATCCATGAAAAAAAGCCACAAGCCAACACCTTGTTGTGAAGATTGTGCATTTGCATTAATACATTTACGTCAGTGAATATGTTGTATACATTATAATGCACAAACATACTCTAACAGAATGCTGTGTGTCAACATGACATTACTTCAATTTGTCCCCAGCTTAAGCTGTCCTTACTTCTAGCAATGTTAAAGAAGTATATCTCCCTAAAGCTGAATGTATCCAACGGCTATTGCATGTGTTATAAAAATTGTTACCCTTTACTATGTATTTGGTTGGAAATGGTGATCAATAGTGAGTGCATAACGACCTCCCTCTGGTTTCTGGTCAAATGCTGTTATTCTACAGATTCCAAAGAAAATTGAACAGAATTGCAAAGTAGCACAAAATTGTTCAGCTCTGAATAAATGCTTTAATTTTATAGTACTTTTTAGTTTTTGTAAAAACGGAAATTCTAATGCACATGCTAAGGTTGGATAATCTTCATGATTTTCCCAAAGTAATGAACAGTATTTAATAATCAGTCAATAATTATGGTAGTTATGAGTTATTTGGGATTTCAAGAGCACAGCATTTCTGATAATATGGAGCACTGCTTTGGAGCCTGTAGTTAAATCAGGTTCTCAGATAGAAAGAACTGCAAAATTTTGCTGCTGAAACTGAGTTGAGTCACCTGACAATGGAAAATAATTTTATAAATTGGGCTGACTCAAATTGGTGCCAAGGGCTTGAGATTTTCAAAGGGGATTTTTCAATACAATTATTTGGGGTGTGGGTGGGGGAATCAGAAGACACAAATGTGATTAGAAGTCATGGAAGCAAGGGATAGGAAAAGAGAAATGGTGAGTAACTGGCCATAAGTTGCTTATACAGAATGTTTAGAAGGAGACTCAAAAGTGATTGCTCTAACAGTAAGAAGGTACTGAGAGTGAAAACTGTGATTAATCACCCCCGAAAGAAGGAAGAGACCTATGGAAGAAGGAACAAAGAGAAAGGTATATTAATACTGTCACTAGCACCACAGCTGTCAGGAGCCAATGTTATTGTCAATTATGTTTGGTCGTGCTTAGGCCTGGCAACTATGGGTGAGAACTAGAATGAGCCATGGTTTACTGTTGGTGAATAAATAAAAAATTTTTTTTTATTCAGTTCAGAATGGGATGTAGAAAGAATGGCATCGGAAGGAGACTAGATTTGATGGTCAGTTCTGCAGCTAAACCTGCTCCATTCCTGTATAGATTGCAACTGGCAAGTATGTTTCTTGCTAACATGTAATCTGTGGAAGAGGGTGTATAGTAAAGCCAAAGAAATCAACCAATTGCTTTGATTATACTGAGCTGCACATGCAAAATCGGCATAGCACTATTTGATATGTGTCATAATAGAGGCACTAGAGTCGGATAGGAATTGGCAATGGGAACATTCTATTTCCTGCAAGTATATATTTTTGCCAATCTAAGTCTGGGTGGATAGGACTTTGATTCACCAGTGGCAAAGAGACTACAGGGACAAATAAAGCATAAGGAAAATCAGGTTAGGTAACAAACAAATAAGTTTACAAGACTGAGAGTCATAATTATATTGCGTGTTAAGAATAGCCTGTCTTTTAACTTTTTCCAGAGCTTTGTGAACTTTGCATTAATGCCTAAGTAATAATTTCCAAATATTCAGCCCTAATATACAGTTCAGAATAAAAGGTAAAGGTTTCCCCTTGTCCAGTAGTATCTGACTCTAGAGAGTGGTGCTCATCTCTGTTTCTTATCTGAGAGAGCCAGTGTTGTCTGAAGACATTTCTGTAGTCATGTGGCTGGCATGACTATGTGCCAAGATGCACAGGATGCTGTTACCAAAGTGATACTACTACTTACTACTCACACTTGCATGCTTTTGAATTGTTAGATGGGCAGAAGCTGGGGCAAATAATGGGAAGTCATCCCATCACGTGGCACTCAGATCTCAAACCCAAGCTGTCAGCTTTCCAAGCTCAGTGCCTCTAACCACTGAACTATTTTGCCCCCCATAACAACTAAGAAAACAATTACTGTTAAAGCAAAATGTAAGAAAAAATGTAAATGAGATGAAATTATCTAGAAAACTTCATGAAGCAGTTTTTACTCCAAAAAAAAATATCATAGTGATCTCCAGCACTGCAGAATCTAGAATTGTCTACATCAGGGCTGTCAAACTCCCAGCCTATGGGTTGGATGCGTCACATGCTGGCCATGCCCATTCCCAGTTTAGTGATGGGAAAAAACGTGAGTTAGACACCCTTGGTCTACATGGTCAGCACAAGACTGAATAATGAACTTTTGCTAATTACTTTTGTTGAATAGTTTACTCCAGCATTTAAACTTAGGATTTTAAAAGTTTGATTTCATGTTTCCAAAGGATACAAAAAAGTTAGCAATCATTCAAGGTCTTAAGACTTCTGAAGGGAAAAATGATTTTTACCTTAAGTTGACAGTATTAAGAAATGTTCTGTTCTTTATTTTTAATAAACCTACTTCTATACAAAGATCTGAATTGAGCATATCGTGGTCCACTTCAAACAGTTTTCTAAATGGCTGTTATGGACTCTGTTCCAAATTCCCCATCATATAAAATGTGAGCTAGGTATTTAGTGACAAAAAGTTTATTTGCAGCTGGGGTGTAATAGGCACTTCTATTGTACAGAGAAATGACATCTAACTGCAATGCTGTGGGGAGGATTATATGCAACAAAAGTAACTGCCTGTGGAGTGAAACATCACCCCAGATGTTTAAAGCACCTGCTCTATTTACTGCTCGTTAACTATACAGATTAGCTTTTTTATTATTATTTTTGAGAAAAAAATATAATCTTTGTTTTGCCAAAATAGATTTGTAAAACTTATTTTCTTTAATAAAACATTAATATTTAGACTGCCCTCCTTAGACCTATTGCTGAACGAGAGAATTACTATGTTTCACCATAGAATAATTACATTATGCATATTTTTGGTGGATGAAATTCCATTTTAATTAAACACTCAATATTAGATATAAAATTTAATTCAGGTGTGGCAAGAATATATTCTCATTAAATGCTTCTCTAGGGCCTAAAGAAAATAACTGGCTAAGGTACATCTTACTCTCAGATAAATATTGTCATAGGATTTATAGATAAGACTAAGTAAAGAATAGTGAATTGTAGTGGCCTTATGTTTATCCATAATCTGTATTCAGGCATGCTTCTCAAACATATGTTTTCTGAATCCAGCCAATATATGGACAGATATCTGCCATACATTTTACAGCCTGTGCTTAATAGATTGACTGGATAATAATTAGCAGTATAGTCTCTGTTGTCCTTCCAAATATTCTGATCTGGATGTTTATGATAATGGGTTCCATGATATAAAAAGTGAATAGACTTCAAATCTCTTTAAACTATTTTAAATTATCTTATATTATATTTAGTATCTCATACATATTTATATGGGATTATTTTCTACTTCCTCAATAGGACTAAGCTTGGAACAGGTGTATGCAATATTGTGCTGCAATAATTATCATTCTTGTTATACATTTATTCACCAAGTCTCTCTTCATTTTTATTTTAAAAGATAAAGTTTACAGCAGATCCTTAAGTAACATCTTAGAAAATTCCCATGGAATAATTCCAAAATTGTTGATTTCTAGGAAGAAACAGTGAACTGAAGATAGTTTAACTAAAAACACAGCTGATGATAGTGAGTGAAGATTCACTGAATAGATTGGGTTTTCATAATTCATTTTTGGACTGTGATGACCCTGGGTGTGGCACAAAGGCAACACAGTCAAATAAGCAAGAAGTGTCTCTTTAATACCTCCAACTTTGCCCCCAATATCCAGGTTACCTTTGGCTGGAGAAAAAACTTCCAAGAACAATCTTTAAGTGGAGGAAATTCAGTCCGAAAACAAACTAGATACAAACTGTAAATAAAAATCCACACAAATCCTGCTGCAGTAATTAACTTGACAGGGCAAAAGAAGGAATTGCAGACTTGAAAGTCCAGCAAAACATACACAGTTGATAAGACTCCAGGAACCGAGATAAGCCTCGGGGATACCAGATAATTCATGATTTGTTCCCAACAACTTTGCTGAGTGCAGCGTCTCTTTTTAAACACTGTGTTCCCAGTTGCAGCTAATGAAAAGAATCAGGGCCCTTTCCTCCCCCATAAGCCACGCAACTCATATTGCTACTTTCTCCATTCCGCCCTGCATGCCCTAGGATGAAGAGGGGGTGGGCCTGGGTCTTCCTTCAAATTGCATCTCCCTTGCTCTACCTCTACCTCTCCCCTGCTCTGCTCAGCTGGCTTTTGCCCTTCCCCAGTTTCTTCCACAGACAACTAAGCCACGCTCCCACTCCCTGTCAGCTGCTTGGCCTCCCCCTCCAAATCAGATTCCGACAAGGTCATGACATGGACGAGATTGAAGGAGAACGACATGGAAGGACAAGACTTGAGATTGCCCACAAGTGCCTCAAGCACTTGGAATCAGGAGATTCCAAGACATGGTCTCTAGCACGTTTAGACCTCTGGGAGTTGAGGGAATGCCATCTTTGGTTGATTAGTGATTGATGCCTTTATGGATATAATGCTTAGATTGATAAGCTTGAAAACACTGAGTTTCCTTCAGTCTTAATGAAAGAAATTTTAAATCGAGGTCTAAGAACTATAAATAGTTTCTCCTTAATAAATAGGAAAAGGTTAACTAGACTGTTGAATTTGGAATTTTAAAACAGACTAAGAGTACAAATGGATTTGAAAATATGGTTTTTAAATTAATCATGAAAATCCTTTCAGTTCAAAAGAAGTTTAGTTTTGAATTCTTCTTTTAAAAAATGAAAGGATGGGACTTTGAAGGTTGCACACTAGAGAGAACCAAAATTACCAAAAATTACAATTAAAGGATAATACTTTACTTACTAATAAAGAATGGACACAAAACATTACAAGATTTTGACATATTGAACAATATTTGTTAACAGTGTCCAGACATAAATTGGAAGAATGTCTGACATTATTGACAGATTGCCTTTATAAGATTTTATTGTAGAAGAACAAGTTTTATCAGATAAGACTAAGAGTGATCAAAGAATGGATTTAAAAATAACAGACTTTAAGAAAGATAGAAAAAGATGCTGCACTAGTTCTACAAATTAAACTAGTTGATGTCTTGATAATTAAACAGAATAGACATATAAAAAACAAAAATCTGGATTATATTGCATATATTGCAAAAGAGACTTGTTAAAATTTTGAAGATTGTTGTAAGAAAGAAAAAATGAAAAAAAAAACACAAATTCTCAGATATTATTTGAAGGGATTAGAGATCAAGATTATTAAAGTAAAAGGAAGAAATATAAAGTTGATTGATTTGATCAAGATTAAATAGATATGCTGTTATCTTTGATACTCCTTAATAGACTTTTTGCTCACAAGGACTGAAAAATGATCTTCTAAAAATTAGTTTATAGATAAGAAATGAGGTTTGGGAAGAAGAGATCATTTGTTGCATTTTAAGAGAAGGTAATAAGTTACTATTTTTTGATACTTGTGATGAAGGGGGAAGTCATTTTTATGTATTTTTCTTTTTTTAGGTTAAATGTTTTCTTTACAAACATTATAGTAATGTTTAATAACTATGTTGTTTAATTTTTAAATTACAATTTAAAAATGTTTAATTTTTAAATTTTAAAAATTATGAATATGTTGATTCTGGCATGACAGCAATGACTGGTATTCCTGCTCTTGGGAATGAAATAATGATTGATATGTTTGATTCCATTATTATTTCTGTTAACTTTGACATTCCTAAGGGATCATTCTTGCTTCACTGCAAGCAAGGGAGCAGTGGCCTCTTTTGTGGTGCTTGTTCAAGGGAGATAATGTTTATTTAATTTTTTTTCCTCCTGTCTCATTCTTGTTCCTTCCCTGTCTTCTCCAAGCAACAGACAGACAGCTTTCCAGTGTTACACATTCTATCAAGCTACTGGGGCCTGGAATTTGACAGCTTCCTGATAAGAGGCCTGCAATTCTCTTTATCTCTCCTGTGTGAATTAGCTTTGCTTTAACACCTATGTCATATGCTCCCCCACCAATGCCCTCCTTTCCTGATACCCCCAGTCAAAGGGGAAGTTGACAGATAAAAAAATCTTCTCTGGGGCTAGGATTCTAATTAAACACCTCACCTGCCTGTAGCACATTCCCACCTGGAATTCAGGATTAGTTTAACGCTGGCATAAATGCTTCTAAGTCCTTTTCTTTTCTTTTACCCTCTACATTTGCCTCATCTGCAACCTTGTCATCTGGGGCAGCAAGCTCTTTCATACTGGGAAATTGAACAAATGTAAGTAAGACAGATTTCCAGTCACTTAAATGTATTTTAAAACTGTTCATTTTCAAAAACAAAAAAGGGAGTGGGGGGAAAGAAAAGCAAGTCAACAAACCCAAATTATACTTTGTTGAAAAAGACTAGAAAGAAAAGATGGCATGGTGATATGTAACAGCCTGCTGTGGCGGCAAGAAATGGGCAACTATGATAAATGGACAGAAGAAATAAATGGCCCATATTTGGGTAATCTTTCAGTTGTTAAATGGTGGTTCAGTTTCTTAGGCAACCCTGTACTAAACTGAGTTGATTTTTCATTTTGCTTTGGGCAAAAAGACAATATCAATTTCTTCCCTAATTTTTAACAGAATAGTGAAAAGGACACACAAGTCTTATACAGTAATATAACTTCTTCTACTGCATCATTTATGAATGAACGTCTTATAATTTGCAATCTCTCAAGTTGTTTTGGTATCTGATATAGACATATAATTCATCAGTGACTATGCAAGGAAATTTATAAGTTTGTTATAAATGGGGAAAAGCACTCATGTATAAAGAAGACTTGTCAATTCATTTTATTTGGACAAATGAATATAAATGAACATTACCAGGTTATCACTGTAGCTATGCCAACCTATGATTTCTTTATATAATTGAATTGCATTGTAGACCCGAGAAAGGAAGAAAGAGAAAATATTGTACATTGACTTATTCTGACAAGAATTAATTGTTTAGTTATTTTGTCTGACCTGTATATATTGCACTTGACTCTTCATTCACCTTATATTTTTACTGATATTTTTTTGAAAGAAGAAAAGTTCTGACATTCAAGACATGATAAAGTTATGGCACCAGGTCAGCTAACCCTATTTATAATACTGTATTTCCTTTTACTTATACTCTGATATTTGTAATGAACATGCAGGCCTAAGATTTTTTTAGTTCTACACACTTTCATGAAGATGCTTTTCACAGTTTATGTGATTTTGATAAGGAGATGGCAAGGCCTATTTTCTGTCATGGAAAATAGATTTATATCTTGCTTATATTAGTTGTACTATCTAATTGTGCTTCTCCTAAGTGCATTCTATTGCTAGTGAAATCAGCTACTAGAACTATCCTTCAGAAAGAAAACATTTCTCAAAAGCTTATTTCTTATTTCTGATTGTCCCACAGTTATCAAATATATGCCCTTAAGGTATCTGTTTGTCCTTTTCCTGCTTTATTTGTGCAGGTAGAAGAATATTAAATTCTACCAAGTAATTGTGTCATCTGTAGCCTTCAAAACGCATTGATTCTTCTTTTGTGTTTGTTTTTTTGAGATTGCTATAAAGTATTTTTAAATTATTGCTTCTATTTCAAATTGATTTATTTTGTATTGTACAGTTTCTTGGGGGGTAGAGATTAAACTATTTTATCACAAAGGTTTTTTGTTTTTTTTTTAAAGTGAAGTTTGGAAATGTAGCAAATAAATAAATCCCCAACTTTTTTACATCAGCAAAATCTATTTTTATTATGACATCTCATCTCACAAATTTTATCATCTTACCGAACTATTCTGGCATTGTACACTTGAGCTATTGAAGCGAAGAGCAGGTACACGATGAATCACTCCTTGGATATTGAGAACACATTCATATCCACGCTGGCCAGATTGCGGTTGGGGTAAATTTCTAGCTTTTAGTGTGATGGGCTTCACTTCACCAACAGGGATCAAAATTTCTTCTGTTGGAAATAACTGTGGGCAGTCCTGGAAAATACAAACAGAAAAAAGTTATTCAAATAAGATGTAAGCTTTTGTATTCAATGTATTTGAAAATTGATAAAATATAGAATTTGAGAAACAATATCTTAGTAATGAAAAAAACAACAACCAGTCTTGTGTCTAAGTTTTTCCACAAAAAAATTGCATGAAAATTCTGTTAAGAATTATTTTTACTTCAGATAGTCAGAATTGTTAAAGATAAGGAAGGAATCAAGAAAAAATGGCTTCCTGGTTAATCTTCATTGACTGCATGCTGTGTTATTAATACTCCTAATAGTATCTCTCTTGGCCATGCTGCTCCTGGGAGTGTCATTTCCCCCCAATAGCAGAAAATACCATGACAAAAAAAAAAAGAGGGGGGAGAGGAAATATACCTTTGGAAGGAGAACACAATTAAATGTATTCATTAACTGTATCTGAAGAATTCTTCCAACATGGTTTACAAACAACAGCATTGTTTTTTTGGTGATGTTTTTGATGATGAAATTATGTAGGTAAAATTAAAGAAGTCAAACAAGTACCAAATCCACTGCTATCTTAAATCCAAGAAACATTACAGATGTTTCAAAAAGAATTATAGTAAAGGGAATGTCACTGTGTCCTCCATGCATTTTTCCCCAATTACTACACACTAAAACAACTGATATTCAGGGGGTATATCACATTCTTATTGAGAAAAATTAAAATTCATATAGAGGTCACTATTCTATTTTAATTTTAAAAAGCTTGATTTATAACAATGCGGATAATTATGACTACATACTAATTTCTCTTTGAAAAATTTCTCAGTATAAGAGATAGTGACTCATCTATAACCAAGATGTCAGAGGCAGGACAACTACTTAAATATCTCTAGATAAGCTCAAAGCAAAGGTGTGAATTAATCTGATATTCATAATCAGAGAATGGAGGTACTTGATGAATAAGTTGACTTTGAAGGCTGATGTTTTAGTGTAGGAGTGCTCAAATGAGATCAGGCTCAGATAACATCAAAACAGGGAACTAACTCGTAAATTGTTATCAGTGGTATATCAAAGCTGTCACAAATATTTCAGTGAAAGTTGTTTTTGTCCTCTATTTTTTAAATTTTCACTAAGAGACTTCACTGCTTGTCTAGGAGTAAGTAATCAAAAGGGATAGAAGGGAAAAGGAATATTCCTGAATAGATGTGCAAGAAAATATTGTAACCAGGCACATTTTCATTTCTCATGTTTTTGTATTGTAAGATATATATGCTTATATGATTCACTGCCTCTTGCTCAGGTTTCGATTGAATTGTCATTGATTTGTTGTCCTAATAGAGGCAAGCCCATGCATAGTTTTCCAAATAAATTATGTTTAATATATTCCAAAGACTTTCTCTCTCCTTTGAATGAAGATTTAGCCAGGGTTTCATTAAAATGGATCATGCTGGTTGTAGTTAAGCATCCTAGTTTATCTTGGGATACTAAAATGCCTAGAGTGAGGATGCAGAAGGAATAGTAATAGTGACTAGAGTTATTGGGATCCAACATAGTCCTGTTCACATGTAATTTCTAACTGTACTAAATATATCTGATTTAGTGAGTTTTCACCACTGTTTTATAGTCAGGCATGCATTTCTATGGAATGAGTGAAACAAATGAGTGAAAAACATATCAAGAGTTTCCAATTGTTCTCAATATAATTTAGGTTTCTGTAAAAATAAAAACCTTTCACTAAAAATCAGGAGAATGAAGTTTGTAATTTCCCCCATTTAACTGATCCTGAGTTCCATTCCACTTAATGACACTCTTTTCAAATAGACAAATATACTGTGTTTCTTTTTAAAGGGTATATTCTATTTAGAGCTGAAATATGAAGCATTTTCAAATGACAGATGAATTTTTGACAAATATACCAGTTAATATATTAATGTACTTTGAGAACTTCTTCAGTAATACTTTATATGGTTTTAAAACAAGAAAGCTAAAATATATAATTCAAAGCATTCACAACTTTCAGAAAAAAAATGACTCATGCAATTACAAAGCATGCCCTGCAGCATAATTTGTTAACAGGAAATAACAACTCTACTCTTGCTAATTAGCACATGGAAATGTTCAGTTTATGACATCACAATTTGTACAATATTTTATTTCCCTGATATAATTTTTCAAATTAAAAATTTATAGCACTTTTTAAAAGTTATACCCACTATAGTGAATATTCTGTTCAAATTTGTTTTTCTTTTAATTCCTCTGTCTTTAAAATGTTTTGAACCCATTTGTAGGAATTCCTCACAGAAAGTTTTAGTATCAGAAATGTTGCAGTTTGTTTCCAACTACAAGCTTAAAATCAGTTAAAGTTTCAAGATTTATGATAAATCGTGATTTGAAAAGCCGATTATCACAGTGGTTTATCAGATCTGGCCGTTTATCCAAACAATGAAAAAAAACTAGACAACTAAATGACTAAGACTAATTAATTAACTAAAAATCTGTTAAAACAGTTTATAAAAACATGAGCCACAAATAGATATAAGTTATCTTCAACTTAAGAGTAATTTGTCACAATTTTTTTTTGCAGTGTTTCTTAAATATAATTTCTGCTCTTCTCTGGAATGCAATGTCTAGTTTGGTGGTTTTTCCACTACCAGTATTAAATAGACAATATAGCATTAGTTTGTCAAATGGAGGATGTGACGTATAATAGAAGAAAATGCTAAAAAGCATGAATTGATGAATGAACTTAAAAATAGATATGTTGTATTCTTCCAAACTAACATAAAGGGGAAGGATGTGATAGATTTTAATAAAGATGGCCTGATTTTAAGGAATGGGGTTGATGACCACCTAAATGAATGAAGGGGGTAAGAGTTGCATTAACACTACCATGATTCCTAACATACAATGCCTTATATAATGAGAGATGTAGTCCAAACTCTCTGGTGCAGGGCTTTCAAGCTGCTGGCCCATAGGCCAGATGCGTCACGCGCTGGCTATGCCCATGCCCAGTTTAGCGAAAGGGAAAAAAGTCCTGGTATATCACATGACACTGCTATGACAATATGAGTTTGACTCCCCTGGTCTGGAGGATGTCAGATTAGGAAAAATTTGCTTGCATAAATTCATAATAAAGCTTCGATTATCTATGGTGTTTAAGACTATTGATATAATAAGATCTTTGGAAAAATTTTTCCAAAGGTCTCCGGAAGCAGAGGGTTTGAAAGAAAGGGATTACAAGGTGATCTTCGATTCTTGCCCTTTTGATTGTCCATAGCTAGTCTATACTTGACACTGATTTTATTTCATTTTTGTTTTAAAACCAAGCTACTCAAAACAGTATTCTGAGAAAATAATGCTGATATAATTAACCTAAGATCTTTTAAAGCTTTACAATATGAAATACATAAAAACATGCTATTTTGTAGAAGTTCTTTTTGAAGATTTGGTTATTGCCCAGGATTTGGGATAGGTAGTTACATAAGTGTTTACTTGCTGAATTGAAATTAGACATAGAATTAGACCTTGAACGTATCTCTCTGTCCTGGTTATTATTTATATTTGGTTTTCTTCTGCTTTTAATCTTTTGGTTCACCTTCTGGGTCACTGTACTGTTAGTTGGGTAATATACATTGTTGGACAAGTAAATAAAATGGGGAAACAGTTTTCCAGAACAAAAATAATGTGGATAGTGATAATTTTTATTTTCTTTTAGCATACATCAGAACTGTTGAGTTGGAAATGTTACATGCAGAAGGGTTTGCATTATTGGATCCATGGAGAACATAATGGAAGTTTTTTTTTCTCGTTGCAAAATTTTCATTTGGAGAAATATGTCAAACACGATCATGCCATCATTATAGTCCATTCGGAAAGGGAAGAAATCATTGAACATTTGTATTGCTTGATAACTCAATTATTGAAGTAAGAGACATCTAACAGTGTGGAAGGAAAGGCTATATACCACTGCAGCAGGATACAGTCACACTAGTAGCCATTTTGACACAGCAAATGAAGTAACCTCATGACCTTGGTTAATTTTATAAAAGCAAAGGAGGATTGGACTTGCTGAATGAGGGACCATTAGAGAATCCCAAATTTGTAGGAATTTAAAAAAAAATATCCCAGAAGAGGGCAATGGCAAATCATTTGGGTACTGTTGTAAAAAAAATACACTGACATGCCCAAATAACCACAGGAATTTGAGCAAAACTGGAGGAAATCTTTACTTCACTTGCAACATGAGGTTTTTTGTTGTGAGATGGGCAGGTATATACATTTTATAAAATAAATAATTTATCTTATCTGTGTTGAATTTATAAAATGAGTCACCAAAGAAAAATATATAGAGTTTATAGAAAAGATTATGAGCTGGTTCAATTATGATGTCTGAGCAGATTAATAAACTCTCTTGATAAAGAAGACACCAAATCTATCCACCTTGACAGGGAAGCACTGAGATTTGCCAGTATAAAAGTCCTCCTGTGAAACAGATGTAAAATAATAGATAATTCGGAAATAATGAAAGGAGGATCCATTAAGTCATTGTACTGGAAATGTTTTAACAGATAACAGATAATCAGAGTTGGAAGGGACTTTGTAGGTCATCTCGTCCAACCCCCCGCCCAAGCGGGAGATCCTACACCATTTGTGACAGATGGCAGTCCAATCTCTTCTTGAAAGTCTCAAGTGATGGTGCTCCCACAACTTCTGAGGGCAAGGTGTTCCATTGATTGATTCTTCTCACTGTCAGAAAGTCTCTCCTTATTTCCAGATTAAATCTCTCCTTGTTCAGTTTCCATCCATTATTCCTTGTCTGGCTTACAGGCACTTTAGAAAATAGATTGACCCCTTCCTCCCTGTGGCAGCCCCTCAAATATTGGAAGACTACTATCATATCTTGCCTGATAAATGTTGGTTCTTTCTCTTGTAAATCAGGATCTAAAACTATATTTTCCAAGAGTAGTATAGATACAAACTATGAGGTAGCAGGTATAAAAACTGATAAAAAAATTGTTGAAGGGGAGAGAAAAAAGATGCATTGGGCCAAATCAAGAATCTGATTGTCACAGGCTTTTTCTTTTTCTTTTGAAATATTCAAGACTCTATCTAGTTCTGGCATGGATTCGATATATACATACCATTAGATCATTGCCAAGTATGCATTAAATTTTCATTATTCCTGAGATTTTCAATTATACACATTTTGGAAATCTAGGCTATAGATAGCATAAATCTAATCAATAGAAAAATCATGTCCGTAATAAGTTCAGAGTAAATGGATCATCCTTATTCTTCTAAAAGATACGGAAATATTCTTAGCAATGTCTTCTATTTGATATTTTTTGATGGCCAATAAGTAGCTAAAACCTTCTGAACTGGCTTATGGAAACAAACACCCTTAGGAGAAAGTAAATTTGTAGAACATAATTCTTATTTTAATTCTTACCCACAAATATGTGTCCATCAAAAAAAAAAAATACAGTTTGCAACTTTTATTTTTAAATAAAATGCTCAGAAAAATACCATCTACAACTATGTCCTGTATCTCATAGTGTGAATTCCAGAAGATTCTACAGAAATAGTTGTTTCAGTTTGCTTCACCTGATTAGCCAGCTCCATTATTGTTTGTTTATGTGAATGTATGATGGCTCTTCATCCAGGTTTTTGATGGGGAAGAGTGAGACCATTCATTTCACTGGGTTTTCCATCTTTTATCTTTATTTTTTATATTTTAATTTGATTTTTGAGAATTGGGTGGCGTACATGTTAACTGCTGCTGCTGTTACTACATATTATTAATAATAATACACAGGAAAAGGTTAGATATTAGATGTCCACAAATCACTACAATTAGATTACACACCTAGGGTTAATTCATTTATGTAAAACATAACCAACTCTGGACAGCTTCCAATCAGATTTTGAAGCCTTTCAAGATTTATGCTTCCTTATAATGCAATTTTTCATTCTCAGAAAAATGTAAAACATATTTTAGTGATTTGGTGGACTCAACCAAATGCATACATTGCTCTTTTCAAATATACATCAACGTATGTATGGTTCTTAAATAGTCATTACTCAATGAGATATTGGAACATGAATATATTTGGATGTTTTATCATATACTTGATATATAGCTATATTATTGCTTCAGATGTTTTCAAAATTTATCAAGAAAAAAAGACAATGTATAAGCTGACCTCGATCTTTACTATTGGTCTATGGATTTCAACTCCTCGCTAAAAGATCTAGGTACTGAAAGGTGAGGCAAATACTTTAGATTTTTTTGTTGATACTTCTAAAAATTATAACATGATTATAATTGCAAGAAGCTTCAGACCAGGCTGGAAACTCAACTCAGGTATTATTTAAACATTTCCATGGAACAGAAATGGAATGTATATCCAATTAACCTTTCAAAATCCGTGAATAATCTCATCTGCCTGAATCAGTGTCACACATGTAAAAACACAATTTGTACAGAATGGATACCAATGGAAGATTATCCCCAAATTTCCAAGATTAATTATCAATTATCCCAAGAGGTTTCATTTGGGTTAGATAAAAATACACTGAACATTAATAAAATATAATCTCCTTAAATGAGATTACACTGAGATATTTTATAATAAAATGATTATATGTCTATGAGTTTCTGACCATCTTTTAAATTTTTATCACTTTACCCAAGCATATTTTTATGACAATTTCCACACTACCATAAAATTACAAGCATTTTTTTAATATTTTTGCCCGCATAAATGTTTCATGTTACAGAACTCATATAATGCTAGATATTATGAGTGAACACTGTTAATAGCGTTTCAGTCAAAAGCTTTTAGTGGGTAGCTTAACTGAACAATCCATGCAGGATTTTGTAGGAAAGACAAATTCCATAGTTCCTTTATTTCAATGGCATAATCTTAATTGCTGGAAACCTGAGTGAAGATCCATGTTATTGCAATAATAGAAAAAAATAATATAATTATTTTATTTCATTATAGCATTTCCACAAACGTGCCCAATCAGTGTTGGAGCTGGTCAAAAGCTTATTACATTTTGGAACATGAAAAGATAGAAGATAAATAATTCAAAAGTCAAGTGTGATAATATATTAATTGATTTAGTACAGTTATCAATCATCTGAATCAATTAAGATTTTAATACAATTTTTGCAACTTTCAGGCAAGACCAAAGGCACATTAATAGGATAGGATCACATGTAATTTGTATGGGGATGATATACAACACAATGGGATCCTCTTCTGAAATGTAGCCCATATTCTATGTACCTTTGAGAAAGTATGATTTTCAACAGGTCCTGACTAGAAATTTGCATCAGAGAAGCAAATTCAATATTGTTCAAGTCATTTCTGCTCTATGCTGTATAGAGATTTTAAAGATAACTAGCACTTTGAATTGGGCTTGGAAGCGTACTGGTAGCCAATGCAACAACCTTAAAATTGATGTCACCCTGAAGTATTGGGTCTGACCCTAAATAATGAACAGAACCTCTACAGAAGTTGCAGCATCTAAATTGTTTCCAAAGATAGCTCTATATAAAATGTGTTTTCATAGTTCGTCTATGTGACTTTTTCATCCTATATCAGAGTCTGAATCTTGACTGAAAAAGATCCAGACAAACCATTGCCCGAGAATACTCTTTAGCGAACCCCTTCTCCTTTCTCAACAGCAAAAAGTGGAAGTGGCAGAGATTGCTTATTTAATGGAGAACATTATCAAACTCAAATCAAGAGATTTCATCAAAAGAAGTTGCACTACTCTTTCTTTCAAGCCAGGTGGCACCAGTTGTTAATTCAATGAACTTCTCAAATTCAGTTAGTGTCATATTTCTTAAGTTGCCCAAAAGATTCAGGAAAACATGGATCTAGTTCAGGGGTCTTCAAACTTGTCAGCTTTAAGACTTGTGGACTTTAACTCCCAGAATTCCTCCTCCAGTCATATTAGCTCAGGAATTCTGGGAGGGTTCTTTTATTTATTTAATTTGATTTGTCAATTGCGTACAAGATAATAGGTATAAGAATAAACATAGTTATGAATACATGAAATGGATACATATAAGAAAAATAAAAGAAACAATAGGACAGGGATGGTAGGCACATTGGTGCACTTATGCACGCCCCCTACAGACCTCTTAGGAAAGGGGTGAGGTCAACAGTAGACAGTCTAAGGTTAAAGTTTTTGGGGTTTGGAGAGGAAACCACAGAGTCAGGTAGAGTATTCCAGACATTGACCACTCTGTTGCTGAAGACATATTTCCTTGATGACTTGACTTGCATATTTGACTTGCAGTCAAGTTTGATCTGGTTAACCTTGAGTTTGTATCTATTGTATGCTCTTGTATTGTTATGGTTGAAGCTGAAGTATTCATTGACAGGTAGAACATTGCAATGTATGATTTTATATACTAAACTTAGATCGGACCGAAGGTGGTGTAATTCTAGGTTTTCTAGGTCTAGAATTTCAAGCCCATAAGTCTTAAAGTTGCCAAGTTTGTAGACCCTTGATCAAGTTCATGCTTCGTTATCCACATGGCAACCCACAAACTCATCTGAGAATCTTACAGATAACTTATCACCATTGTTTCTTTCCCTTTCTAGTTTTCTTGCTATGCTTGCTGCACAATATGAAACCTGTCAGGGCAGATTTCCAATAGGGCTA
The DNA here is from genome assembly GCA_004320025.1 of Laticauda laticaudata. NCBI lineage: Eukaryota > Metazoa > Chordata > Lepidosauria > Squamata > Elapidae > Laticauda > Laticauda laticaudata. The sequence continues at coordinate 17,654 of BHFT01051073.1, forward strand.
CTTCCCTTTCATTACCTACCCAGAATGTCAGGTCTATGTGTTCATATGTGTCCATTTTTTAGATGGATGCAGTCTTATTCAGCACAGAATTAGAGTCCATCAAAAACAGCCCCAAACCAAGGGGCTAATAGTTGATTTTCTAAAGTTTTATACAACCCAAAGCCAAGAACTGTGAATGAATGAATCCTTTGCTAAAAGATTGAATAAGCTTTAAAATATTTTTTTAAAGATTTTTTTCCTAATTTTCCAGAAAGTAAATTTGGTAGGAATATGAGAGTAAGTGACTTCCTGGCTACTGATCTGTCTTTGTTAATCTTAATTGAAAAGGCTTTTGTTGCATAAGCTGATTTTCTTGTTTTATTCTGTTTGTGTGTGTGTGTGTGTGTGTGTGTGTGCACGCATGCACACGCACGTGCATGCACGTATACATCCATACATGCATATCCCAGATCAGTAAAGCAGTGAGACAAGGCTACATATTCCCCTCTTATTTATTCAACTTACAATAGATGCTGAATATACACTAAGGAAAGTAAATTTGAAGAAAATAAGCATGATTTTAAAATTGGAGGAAGAAACATCAATACCTTATGCTATGCTGAAAACACTACTTTGTTAGCTTAAAATGCAAAAGATCTGCAAGTTGTAATAAGAGTCAAAGAGTGCAGTGAAAGAATGGGAATAAGATTTAAATATTAAGGAAAGTAAACTAACACCAACAGATTCAACCACCAGCCTTAGAATTGGCAATGAAGATACTGAAATGGAAAATCAATTTAGTATCAACCAAGCAATTGAAGTCCAAACTTGAGTTAGAGTGCCAAGGTTGAGAAATACTGGTCCATTGGGATAGGAATGTGTCCTTCCCTACCCCACCCCTCATGAAAATTTTGAGCAAATACCTGAAAAAAGTTAATAAAGCTAATGAATTAATTGCTTTACACTATGAGAGTATACTCAAGCCTTCTGTTCTACAGTTTAGCTCAGAGGTCTCCAAACTTGGAAACTTTAAGAGTTGTGGACTTAACACCCAGAATTCTCCAGCCAGCAGCTGGCTGGAGAATTCTGGGAGTTGAAGTCCACAAGTCTTAAAGTTGTCAAGTTTGGAGACCCCTGGTTTAGCTTGTAGATTATATCTATTCTCCCCATAATCAAATCTGAAATTCAGTAGATGAGAAAATAAGATAGAAAGGGAATGCTTTTCCAAGAAATTTTATAGCTACTTCATTGTTCATGTTTCAGTGAATAACTAAAACTTGGTTTTTAATAAACTTTCTTCTACAAAAGAAATGTATTTATTGTTATTTTTAGTTTTGTTTAGTTGGGGAATAATTTTAAAAATTCTCTAATGGCTGTTTTATACCTTTTTAAATAGCCTGTTTCTCAAATTGAAGGGTATTAGACAGAAGGGGTAGGATAGAAACACTTTAAGAAAAAAGCATAACAACTGATTCTGTCCACAAAGTGAATCATACTGTTTTCAGTGAATGTCTTGGACAAAATTGAAGTCATATATCCTAATTGTCAGAGCTGGCTACTTCCACAATCTTAAGTGTATAGTTTTTTTTTAACTGTGTTAAATAATAAATCTGCCAGAGTGCAAAGAGGAAAAGGATTCACACAGTGCAAATTTATTTGAGTGGCTGTAGAGTGCAGATCTGCCTCTAAGCATTAATGGAAAATAAAATGGTGAAACATGAAAGTGCCTCTTTTTGAATAGTTTCAAAAACTATAACCTTACTTTAAAAAGGTTAAGATTGCTTTCATTTTGCCACAAACAAACAATAGCTAGCAATGTGTAAGATTTTGAGTTAATATCTGATGAAAGAGATGACTTTAGCTGCTCAGTTTACTTAAGAAATTGTCCTTAATATCCTATCTGAATCACAATTTTTATAATAAAAGGTAAGAGTTTCTTTACAATTGAAATTCCAGTTGTCACTTCTTTATGACTGGACAAATCATCTGTGTCCCTCCCCTTCTCTGTTTCCTCAACTTACGAATTAAGACATTTTGCTTCCAAAGTGCTAAATAGAATACAATACAGAACAGCTGAGAAAGTGCATATTTATAAAATATGCAATTTATTGCTACTTTAGAAAGAAGATTTATGCATTTATACTAAAACCTTTAAAACTTTTTGTTGGTCCTCAAAGCTGAAAACTCTTTCTGGAAAAGGCACTTTGAAGTTCATAGCATATGCAGTTTACTTCTCATAAAAAGCATCAATGATCATTTCTGCACAAACATTTCTGTTGTCAGCCCTATTAATTTTTGCATTTATACTATGTATACATATATCTGTTATTCTTGCTAATCAAGAAGATATCATTTTTTTAACTCTTGCTATTTCTCTTTGGGTATACCGTATATACTCGCATATAAGCCGACTTTAGAACGCTTTTTTTTTCCCCCAAATTTTTGCAAGGGGAATCCGCTTAGTGACGGCGGAATAAATTGCTGATTTTGCTGGAGCAGGCAACTATAGCGTGGCCGGTTCGCACAGATAGTAGAAGTCTTGTGCTCTCATCGCGCAACGACAGCCCGCTGCCCGGCGAAGCCTCGCTGCCCTGGCGCTTCCCTGCCTCCCATAAACGAGTTCCCAGCTTGATGTGGCTATACAAAGCCGGGCTGCCCGAGGGGGCGAAGAGGCGAGTGAAGATATGTCTTGGTTCGTCATCGCGTGAAGTCGGGGCACTGTCGTGGCATCAGAAGCAAGACGTCTCGAATGCCTTCATTCGGCAGCGGGACTTCACGACGAAATGAGTGCCAAAGACTTTTTCTTCAGCGACTCGCCGTTGGCAAGCAGCTTGTGAACAGCCAATCACTGTAGAATATTTATGGGGAGGCGGGAGGAAAGGCGGGCAGGCAGCTTCGAGCTTGTTCATGGTAGCGGCCCTTCCTAATTACTCTAGATGAGAGCCAGATCTCCCTTCATCGCAATTCGCTGGCGGAGCAGCTTTGCGGCAATAGACCAAGACTTTCTCATCGGCTCTATCGCTGAGGCAGCGGCTTTTGTACAGCCAATCAGCTGGGGACTGATGGGAGGCAGGGAAAGCACGGCAGCGGGCTTCGCACAGCAGTGGAGGCTGTCACGTGATCGTGAAGCAAGGACTCTCTCATTCCTTGTCGAAGCTCCCTTTTTTATCATGCTAAGTCTATGCTCCTAGCAAGTCGCTGGAGCAAGTCGCCACGCTAAGTCACTAGCTGCAGACCCTCGCCTGTCCCTTTGCAGCCCTCGCCATGCTGGCCTTAAGCAGCCCTCACCTCAAAGTAAAAGCGCCAACAGCGAAAGTCGGGCACCATTTTTTCTTCCTGATGGATGATGAGCCGTAAGCTTTTTGCCCCACCGCCTTTTTTCCGCTCTGGGCTTTCACCTCTTGTCGTTCAGGAAGTCGCGCTCCAAAAGTCCCTGTCCTCCCGAATCTTTCTTGACGTGAGCCTGACGGTGAGATTCAGGGGGTTGATACCATCATGGTATTGGGGGTTCAGCTTATAGTGGCGAGTTTTTGCAGCAAAATTCCTCATTTTGGGGCAGTTTTTTAAGGGTCAGCTTATATGCGAGATCGGCTTATATGCGAGTATATATGGTATTTGCAGTATAACTGCATTATAATTAGAACAGAAATGTAATTTTTTCTTATTATTTTCTTGCATTTTATTCTCTTCAGCCTCATTGTTGGTTAGATTTTACATTTATGTGATTCAAATAAAACCAATTATTTCTATTGAAATATATGCTAATTTTTTCATCAAAGGCAGACACTTTACACCTCTCATCTTTTCAAAATATTGATGGCTTAACATTTTTATGGTGAAAAAGAAAAAGAAAACTTTTCCCTTGGTCTCATGGATACTATGTCATTCTTCTTAATTCCAATGGATAGAAACTGAACAAGGAGAGATTTAACCTGGAAATAAGGAGAAACTTTCTGACAGTGAAAACAATCAACCAATGGAACAGCTTGCCCTTGGAAGTTGTGGGAGCGCCATCACTTGAGACTTTCAAGAAGAGATTGGACTGCCAATTTTCAGAAATGGTGTAGGGTCTCGTGCTTGGGCAGGGGGTTGGATTAGATCACCTACAAGGTCCCTTCCAACTCTGATTATCTGTTATCTGTTGATTACTAATCCCAAATGTTTTCTGTTTTTAGTAATACAATTTCTAGTGAAAACAATAGCTGTGGGTCACTTTTTTTCCAATTTCAAAATAAGAATCAAAATATGAATGCCTCTACATCATACCCAGGTCCCAATTTAGACTGATTCCCTGAAATAAATTTATTTGAGGAAATGACATGTTTAATTTAGCCAGGATTTCTGGCAACATCATCTATTCATTAAGCTTGGATAGCTGTCTACTCCAAAGCCTTTCTTACTGCAAACCCTGCTCAAATCTTAAACCACCTCATCTTCAGTCATTGGTGACTGAAATTCTCAGATTCCATCTCAATATCAGACATTCTTATTCCTAAAATATGTTTATAAATAATATCAAGAAGCTTTAATTAGTTCCAACCATATCAAAATCATATCAAAACTAAAATAGAGAATATGACCAGATCACTGTGAGGGTGAAATGTACTTCAGCATATAACTTTTTCTCAAAGATTCAGGGGCTAATAATATAAAATCCTTTTCTTTTTAGTTCTATTATTGAGAGTCTCAATTAAAACATGGTAAAAACAGCTTTCAAAATGTATCTGTCATGGTTCTGCAGTGGCAGAGTGCTGCCAGAATAACTTCTCTGAGATGTCTGTCTGCATAAACTGATGCTGTGTTACTGTCTTAAGGTAGAAAAACTGATCTTTTCTGAAATAAATGATGGGAATTATTATCATTTCAAATATATTTTATTTACAGCCAACAGAGAATGATTAGTGTTTTTCACAGTTGGTCTTCTTCCATATATAGCTGTGGATCTGGCTTAAACTGTACTATGAATTTATAGAGATTTGCAATCTCAATATATATTCATATTCATATTCCAACATATCTTGTGTAGGAATGAGATCACCAACCAAGATTTAGATCTTCTGACTCTTTCTCTCTTTCTTTCACTTTCCTTTGTCACCATGTGAAGTGGAAATGGGAAAAGGAAGTTAAGTCACAAGGCAAAAAGACTTGCATCAGAACTGTGTTGTCTAGTTCCTAAATCCAATGTTTATACCTCAGAAACATTGATCCGTCCTTCCTGAAACGAGCATGTTGTTGGATCATGAGTGCACAGGTTTCGATATTTGCACCAGTGACAGCGGAAGGCACTGTTGACACAAGACAGGCATCTGCCAAGAAAGGAACATAAGCATATATGTTTATTATTGATAGTGTCTGATAAATAACAATATTATTGGTAAGTCAGCAAAACTTTATATATTTGCTTAAGTGGAATAGATATATAATTTAAAAAAAGTTTGTAGCTTTCATGCACCATGCATAGGTCCCTTTAATACTTGGTAGAAAAATTGACTTTGTGATATCTGTTAGGACAAGTAAGAAACATTACCATGTTTTCAGGACATTTTGCATACGACCAGTGCCTTTAAACCAAAGCCATTAAGTTCACAAAGCACAGGTTGCTGTATTTTTTGGTTTTGTGCAAAGATCTTTTGTTTCAATTTGTCATATCTTAGAATCTCAACAGCTAAGAGAATTTCCTGATTCAAATCTTATGCTTCTCTAAAATTTACTAGGTTGGCAAAAATATTCTCTAAGGTTTAGGCTCCAAGGTATAGATATAATAACACCTGATTAATGCAAACAATTACTCAGTTAAACTGTTTCCAATTTAGAATCATTTACTCTGGATTCTTAAAAGAATAAAAAGGCAAATGTTGCTGATTTGTTTCTCTTTACTCTGAAGTATTTATGAACTGAGCCAGATGAAATCGCAAGGTACTCAACCTGTAGTGATGACCTGCCTAAACGTCTTGTCCTTGTGCTTGGATAGGTTAATTCTGTTCCATCAATACTGTATATCAAATTTTAATGGAGAGGTTTCATATAAGGGAAACATTTAAGGATGAAAACAGAATGAATAATCAGACCTCTGCTTTCTGATCAGGGGATGAAAAGAAAATAAGTATTATGATGAAAACACTGGGGGTGGCATATGGTAACACTCTTAAAATTCATGAAGGCAGTTTCCAATGGAATATTACTCCATTACCCCCCCCCCCCAAAAAAGAGGACCAGCAAGGATGAACTCTTATTCATTGCAAATATTCAATATTCTTCTCCATTGCTTGTGCAAAAAATAAATCATGGCCAAATGTGTTATGGCTTAATATAACTGGCTTAATATACACTTGTTTATCCTTTCCTTAAACATAACCAATTGTTGCCAGATCAGGGAGAATTTACTAGATTAATTACAGGGACCAGTTTTCTCCACAGGACAGCTAATTAGTCTAACTTCTGTAAAGGATTCCAATATCTCAAACAGATAATTCTTCATTTTCAAATTAAAATGTTCAGTGAGCATCCCCACCTCTTATCTGCAAGACACACGTAGCTATAGCACTTAGATGTATATACTGCTTCACACAGGGGTAGGATACAATTTTTTTAACACCCAGTTCTGTGGGCATGGCTTAGGTGGTGGGCGTGGCTTGGTGGTCATGTGACTGGGTGGACATGGCTTGGTGGTCATGTTATTGGTTGGGTGTGGCCAACTCATTATCACTCACATCGAGGTACGCATCTCCTCACCTGGCCTCTCAAGACTGTGGGGATGCTGCAACAGTCATCAGTGTGAAAAATGGTCATAAGTCACTTTTTTCAATGCCATTGTAACTTTGAATGGTCACTCCACACAAGCAAAGTAGCAGCAAAGGAGGGGAAAAAAATCCCAGAGATGTTCCTGAGACAGGAAGTCTAGTCTTGCCAAGAATGTAATAAGGGTTAATGGAGAGGCAGTTTCTGTAAGCAACACCAGAATGTTTCCTTCCTGCCTTCCTTACAAGATTAGGCCAGTAATTTCTTCTAACAACTGTTCTCCGAACTGCTTAGAATGTTAACAACCGGTTGTAGCGAATAGGTACAAACTGGTAGAATCTCACCCCTGGCTTTACAGTGCTTTACAGCCTTTTCTAAGCAGTTTACAGAGTTAGCATATTGCCTTCAATAATTTGGATCCTCATTTTACTGACCTCGGAAGGATGGAAGGCTGAGTCAATCTTGAGCCTGGTGGGATTTGAACTGCCAAATTGGAGGCAGCCAAAAGTTAGCAGAAGTACCTGTGGTATTTCACTCTAACCACTGCGCCACCAAGACTCATCAACCCTGTTTGTCCATCTTTAATCCTCAACTGCAATCTGCTTTTTCTTTTTCTGAAATGACCTTTAAAAATTGATTCTAATCATATACATGCAAATCTAGTGGAATGGGAACATTAAGCAGTGTGAATGTATTTAATTACTCACTTATTTGACACATTTCTCACTCTTTTTTGTTCTCTTGACAGGATTTTGAATGACACATGTTCTCAGTTTCCATTTCCCAGATCAAAATGAATCTTTTATGATCTTAGCATGTAAGCGCTGCTATTAGATACTGATACTGAGCATATAATTTTATTATGTGGGACATTGAATATAATTTTTCATTATGAGTTGAAATACCTTGGAATGTCTTCTTACACTTTGAGTGCTCATTGTTTTGTAGAGTTCCTAGCTTGGGGAAAGATTCCCCCCCTTATTACCTCAGCATAAAAGGCTAATACACTGTGAAATTTTACTTTTAAAATTTAGTCTTTCAGTAACTGAAGGTTTAATGAAGTACCAATAATTAACACTGAAATGACCATGCAGTTAAAACAACAACTATTAATTTTTACCTAGGTCACCTCTTTATAGAAATCATGCAGAATAACTTTGAAGAAACTTAAATGTTAATATAACATCATAATATTGTAATTATATCTAACCATTTTTCTAAAGACTGTATTAGATGTCCAAATGATACCAAAAAATCAATTATTCTAATAAACCAGATAACCACTAACCATTCTTCTTTATGTAAATACTAGTGAATCCCAGCTAGTAGATTCTGAACTTGGTTACAAACCTTTTATACACAGTAATTTTGTGGTTCTTGCTGCAAAAAATTGGCAAAAATCTCTATTTAACAGTAAAGCATTCAATGAAAGAAACATTAGAAGATATCTTACAGCTGGTGGGCACTGCAGTTGTAAAATTTGAACTCTGTGCTGACAAACATCTTGCCAGTCTCTCTGGATTTCAACAGAAGCTCTATGCCAAACCAGTCTGGGGGGAGGAAAAGGCAAAGAAATTACTGAAACATCATGCACAAGAACAACATGGGCATTTCATAGATATTTTATGATTTTTAAAATTATCTTTTCAGTCCTGTTCCTTCATTTTTGTTTACTCATCTTTTGAAAGTATTATTTCCCAATCTTTGTTAGGATAGTTACTTTTTTTTTCCCTAACAAAGTGGGATCAAATTAATGTACCTCTATTTTAGACCAATCTGTTTTACTGAAATAATCTGTGGCACCATGTCTACTGTTTCAATAAACACATTGGGTTACAAATTTCTAGTGCTGGTTTCTTAAAATCTTCCAATCAGAAAATAATGGTATCTTTTGAAATCTAATCCTTAAAAATCCTGAAGATTATAAACCAACAAGCAATCTTCTTAGGTTTTCTCAGGATCTTTAAACGTAATATTTCCATTATTCTATCATGATAAGCCCCAAATCAGTTCTTTTCCCTCTGAAGCCATAAGGTTATACAAGAAACATTAGACAATATAAACTACATTTTCTATGTCACTGTTAATCTGATTTCAGGGAGGCTAATGCAGAGGTTTGTATAATATTGTAAGCTTGCCTAAAATTAATTTGATATTTTGTGGATCATCGGTATGGTTCATTAATATAGATTAGGAAGTTGTTCCCTTAACATTTTGAAAAACATTTTGAAAAACAGAAAAAAAAGTCCATTTTAACATTATTTGCTTGGGTCTAGTATGTTATGCACAAAGCAACTATGCTATGTTAATTCCAGTTTAGCATTGCACTTCTTCTGTAAAATAAGTCGGAGTTGTTCACACTTTCATAGTCCGGAATTTTTCCATGTTGCCCCAAGAATATGGGAATACATGATACTGCTAGAATGTTTACACTGATGTAGTTAAAATTGATAGGTAAAATCTTGAATATTCAGTGTTAATACCATATACCTAGGACAGTACACAAAGAAAGATATTCACAGTGGCTGCCACAAAATTATGGGAATCTGTTCATTTGAAAGTGCAAAATGACTAATATAGGCGATAATAATTTTGTAGAACTAGATGTCTTTGAAACAGTCCTTGAAAAACTGAAAAAGACTGAAAGAGACAGGAATGCATCCCTTAATTAAATTGAAACATCAATTTACACTTTCTCTGCTGAGTTCCGTTCAAATCAGAAGCAGTTATTGTAATGCCATCCAGTGCCAGTGAAGAAAGATTGATGGAAATTGGCTGGCCATGTGGTAGGCAACACCTGCCAAAACCCACATCTTTTGAAATAGACAAAAAGATTATTTGCATCTTGAAAATGTATGCCAATTGCTGATCTCTGTTATCCTCCCTCCAGGTAAAATGGCACATAGCCATGACTGTCATGAATTGCATTTACTTTCTTTTAGTCATTTTCTGGCATTTCTGCTCTATACACTGCCCAAATTTTTCATGAACTTCTGTGCATGCTTATTAAACACTCTCCTCACAGGAATGGCCACTGGTAAATGAGACAATGTAAAAACCATATTTCAAACAATTAGCTGTTTGATAATAGTATGAAAGAAATCTTGATAGAAATCATATTAGCAAAGAAGGAACCCCAAAAATGGAAACCTTCACCCACTCATAGGGAGTGAGTCATACTTTAGAGCATGAGTAACACCCACACTAACTTCTTCTTTTCTCCTTAGAGAACAAAAGACAGAGACCCCTAATGATAGGTAAGCTTAGCAAGCAGATGGCTTGAAGGCTGACTTTTAAATGTGTGGGGTTTGTGTAATCTGCTGGAAACAGGTTACACCTACAATGCAGAAGGCATAGATGTAGATGGCATTTTTCTTGCCTGCTTTTGGGATTAAAGCTTTGTCCAAAATCAAATGAAAAGTAATAATTCCTTTATGAAAATTTCTAACACAAAGTAGTTTCAGACTAGAAATTAAAGTGAGCAAATAACATGATAAAACATTGCCACAATGCAAACATGAAAGTTCATCATGGACATTTATATTTTTTTGTTACAGGTTAGACGGAAAGCATATACTTGCTTGTAGACAGCATTGTGACTGAAACCACAATGTCAGCACCGTACCAGATATTCAGGATTAGGCCCACCAACAAACTGCTACATCTACTTAAATACTACCACTGTTACAGATCCTAGTAGTTTCAACCATTCCTTTATTGAGTTGTAATCATGTGACATACAGGTAGTTGTCAACTTACAGCTACAATTGAGCCAACTAATTATGTTGCTAAGAGAAAAATTTGTTAAGTGAGTTTTGCCCTATTTTATGACTTTTCTTGCCACATTTATTATGTGAATCACTGCAGTTGTTAAATTAGAAACATGGTTGTTAATTGAATCTGGTTTCCCCATTGACTTTGCTTGTCAGAAGGTTGCAAAGGTGATCAGGACATACAACCATCATAAATGTGGATCAGTTGTCAAGCATACAAATGTAAATTGTGTGACCATGGGGATGCTGCAATACTGCAATGGTCATAAGTGTGAAAATGGTCATAAGTCATTTTTTCCAGTGCTGTTGGAACTTCAAATGGTCACTAAGTGAACTGTTATAAGTTGAGGACTACATATAAAGCGCTATTCATATATAATGCCCTACTTCAGTTTACATTAACACAAAATAATTTCTTTCTATTCAAGTAGCTAAAAATATGGCATAAAAGAGGCAATATTAAGAAAACTGTAGGAAAATATTTCAGCCTTCCAGAGCATTGTGCTGCTAAGTGTGGTAACATCTGATAGAAATGATACAAAGATTCTAAGATAAAGTTATTAAATTCAGTTTCAATTCAATTATGTGCAAAGCTACAAAGGTAATATTAAATCTGGTGTGAATAGTTTGCTCATTTGTTACTTGGTTTTGCTAACTTCGCTCTGAGTAGAAATGTCAGGGAGATACTTGTGCTCATTGCATTTCATGAACTTTTGGCTTCACTCTAAATATAAATGTTGCCGATTCAGGGAATACTTCACATACTAAACAGTGACATTCTAGTTTATTTTCTCCTCATTTTTAGTCTGCCTTAGGCTGTTTTTAGTCCAGGCTGTTTTATTTTACCCAGGCTCTTAATGGCTTTAATTAATATTATATGTTGTAGGCCATCCAGAGGATTGGAGTAGATAGCCTTAATAAATTTAATAAAACAATAATATAGTCTTTCAGAGCATCAATGATGACAAGGGAACTCTCAAATTTCCCAATCAGCACGGGCCAAAGTCTTTGGAAATAGAACACACAATCATGGCACATGTAGAGTATACCATATTTAATGTATGCTTTGTGAAAATATATGTTGTAATAAAATTATTAATCTCCAAAATGTATTGATTCTTAAGACTTTAAAATAAATAATATAAGGAAGGTGACCCTGATGGAAATATTCAAGATCCGTTATCTAGGCAAAAGAGGCAAAACATTTCTAAATCTAGGACGACATGATAACATATGAAAATAACTTAGGCAGAAACTTCCCCAATTCATTGAGCTAGAAAAAGAAGGAGGAGATACAATACAATCAATCTTGTAAGACTGATCTCAACTCCATTAGCCAGACAAGACCAGAAAATCAGCTCCGTAGGAAGGCTAAAACAATTTTTTTACTGAGATTGGATATAAGAATAGAATTTTCCACATTTGTTTCTAATAGTAACATTTTTACAGGTCTTTCACAAGTTGATGGGTGCTACTCTATAGAGCCTAAGAGTGGACAGTAGGCCAATATTGCAGAAGTTATCATTAAAGTAAATCTAAATCAGTCCCATAATGTAGACCATTACTATTCAATCTCCTGGTTCTTGCTCTAAGTACTATCAGTTTATCACTGAGAAACCAGCTCACCCTGGTCCACAGGTATGGCAGGGACATCCTTAGTGGATGGAGAGATGCATATAATTTGGTTCCCCAGAACCTGGCCTTCTACTTCAGTGAGGTTTCCAAATACACAAATTATGCCAGGTGACAGGTCCGGAGCATCATTCACCAGCAAGCTTAGCTAGGGAAAAAAATGAAGAGAAGAGGCATAAAATAGAAGGCAGTATGTATGTTTCTTTCTATATTTCAAGAATACCACAGCAAAATGTCTAAACTTTTTTTAAGGCCATTATATTTCAGTTGCAATTGATTCACTGATCTAATATCAGTGTCACACTGGTGTAGTGGTTAAAGCACCAGGCTAGATATCAGGAGATTGTGAGCTCTAATCCTGCCTTGGTTTGAAAGTTGGCTGGGTAGCTTTGGGTCAGTAACTCTCTCCCAGCCCGATCTATTTCAGAGGGTTGTTGTTGAGAAAATAGTATTAGATATGTTTGATGTCTTGAATTATTTATTATCATGTGTTCCCATTTACTTCATTAGCATATACAGAATGTATTATATAGAACTTGGCATGATTTAGCTGTTTTACATCCCAAAATGAATGCTCCCAAACCCATTCACAAAGGTATGCAAAAAGCTAATCAGCACTGGCTAATTAATGGACACCTCAAAGCATTGTACTTACAACTGAAAGTTAACATGGAATAATTCAAACTGTTTTTCTATGAAATGGCTATTAAATAGGTCTTGCTTTTGAAAAAAAAAACAATGTAATCATCTAATGGAAAAGAAAATAGCTTTCTTCAAGAGTTATTTGGGGTTTTTTTACATTCTCAAACATCAATGAAAACTAGAATATACTGTATTCTTTTTCAAAAATTCTCCTCTTAGAATTCCTAAAACCAGGTCTTACTTTAAAAATGTACAAATGGGAAAACTAGAATATTTGCACTGCAGTAAAAGATAACACTTCCAAAATATGCATACCAGAGGAAGTAGGTTTTTTTCAACAAGGTATACTCAAAGACAAATACACCAAAACACAAAACAAAATTAGAGCCCAAATTTACAATATTGTGAATAAAGTTACTGAGATTATTTCAATCTGTATTATAGGTAGTCCTCATTTAATAATCACAATCTCTCTTGCTAAGAATAACACATGATCACAACATCACATGGTCACAGAACTGATAATGTCAGTTCTGCTGTAGTGTTAAGTAACTCATCGACAGTCATTAAACAATATATAACACAACTTCTCCATTGACTTTGGTTGTCAAAAGCTGGCTGTGAAGCATGCAAATGGCAGACATTAAGCAGGCTGTATAATTATACAAAGCTGAGGCAGGAAATATTAGATAAAATTACTTGAGTGGTACTGTTCAAGACTAGAGGCAATCACATCCTCTTCGCAATAGAGATGATGCACATAAGAAGCAAGCAATTAACTGCCTTGGCTACCTACCGGAAGACTATGCTCAGAAACTGGGATGCTGTTAGGTTGAACAATGACACTCATACACTGGTTGATGCTGGCTGCAAATCGGAAAGGTTCAGTGGCTCTTGTGCATTTGTCTCTCCGTGAACATCTGAAAGCAAGTTTATAGGACAATATAAATACAGTATATAACATCCAAATTTTAATATTAGATTGTATAGTGTAATATTAAATAATACTAGAAAACAGACCCCAACCAGGCACCCAGATGAAACCTAGCTTCCTAATAATTGATAGCCATCCATTTATTTGGAGCCAAGCTGCGCTGAAAGCCTCCAATACAGGAACACAATGTTCCAGCCAATCAAGACAAAAAAAGCCACAAAACGGACAGAAGATATTAGAAACATCAGTCAAGCAGAACACAGCAAACTCCAAGACCAATAAACACAGACCAAGACTCCCAACTAATCAGGATGAAGAAAAAACCNGCAGAACACAGCAAACTCCAAGACCAATAAACACAGACCAAGACTCCCAACCAATCAGGATGAAGAAAAAAGCATTCTGGCTCAACAGTAGGCTAGCCTCAAATTTAAAACTAATGGCTGTGAAAGTCTGACTCACAGACGAACTCAATACAGAAGCCTGATGATGGCAGATGAGATTCTGCCAAAACATTGCTCCAACTTTTAAAGCACAACTACAATGACGTGGGATAATACCCGAAGGAAGCTGAACAGCATATATGTAAGTACCCACGAAAACCTAAGAATATATATATATATAAAACAGTAACTATTTACTTTCATCATGACATATTGTACTTTATTTCTTTTTTCTATTGTATTCATCTTCCTTTTTTTTTTAAGCACTTGTTCCTGCATTTTTCGATAATGTGCAGCATGCAATATGCTTGAGCAGGGGTTGGACTAGAAGACCTCCAAGATACCTTCCAGCTCATTCATTCTATTCTATGTGTCTTTGCATTTTATGACTTTCTGCTTCCTTCTTTTCTGTGATTTTTTTCAGAAAGCAATACAGGTAAGTCCTTGATTTACAATAGTACCTGCAATCTATTACCTCCTCCTGTATCAAGTAATACCACCCCTCTTTCCTCCAGGATTAGGAGGACAATAGGATAAGAGATACTCTATTGCCCTAACTTTCTTTAATCAGTTGAAGTTAGATTTTGTTTTTCAAAGCATCTGCTTAGGTTTATCAGACTTTTACTTTGCATAGGTGAATATGTTAGAGATGCATGTTGTTCTACGAAGATGTGCTGAATGTAACATTAATATGCAACAAGTGTGGTGTTAGGAATAGATATTTCTTTGTTCTCAGACTGTTAGAAAGAGGCCCTGCTGAAAGAACATTTTTTAATGCCAAGTAAGATAAGATGTGATGGGAGGTCATTGGGAGGTATCAAAAGAGATGATGTGGTCTCCATCAGGCGCCTTGGTTGTACTCGGTTACTGGGTAGATGTAGGAGGGGCATGGGGGGGTGCGTCAGGATAGAAGAACTATAAAATGTAATGTATTGAAATCTTAAGGTGTGGTTCTTGGCTCAAACTTCATGTTGAAGTCAGCTGAAATCCCCCACACTTTGCAAACAGCTTAACAAAATAAAATCTCTGTGTTTTCATTGATCTAGGTTTTTGTCATTTGGATTCATTTCCAACAATAGCAAGGAAGATAAAGCAGGAATGGTTAACTTGATTACTTTATTTCAAGAGGAAAATATGTTCCTCTTTGGATAACTTTTAGAATTTGTACTCTGTGAAGAAAAAAAAATGAAACTGATTTTAGTTTTGTTGTTCAGAAAGATTTGTCGTTATGAAAAATGGCTTTTTAGTTTAGCATTAATGTGGAAAAGCAAAATGTTGAGGCTGGAGTGTGTTTATCTTCTCCTGTGCTAGGAAGGGTTGAAGGTCAATGCCCCTGTCAGCATTCCAGAAAACCTCCACTCCAAACAAATAACTCCGAGACAGACATCCTCTCCAAGTTTTTTATTTGAGTAGTAAACTGGCACATCTGGGAAATCTGAATCTGAAGTTCAGGTTCCCTGCAATAAGTAAAAACAACAAATCCACCCTCTGTACCCTTCACATGTCCAAATCACCACCGTCCAGCTTGAACATCCTCTCAACCAGAATAACTGACTTCAATTAGAAGAAGAATGCTATTACATCTCACCAAATACAGCCAAGAAATTCCTCCTCCCATTTTCCCAAGCTCAGAAAGTAAAGCCAGTGTGGAAGTTTCTGGTGCTAATATGGCTTCCAAGCTGACAGGCATCTTCCCCCCTTGGAAAAAAATCACGTCCTGAAAAATATAATAAACAAAACACAACAAAGGGTTATTGCATTATCGCCATAACCCCTCCAAGGGACTTTTGGCTTGTCGGGCAACCTTGTCATGGATTGCTTTAAACCAATCTATCTCTGTGTATATCATCCCAACTTCTCACCCAAGGTAGATTCTGACAAAGGGTGCCTTTACCATAGCCCTAAATATTGTAATCGTCCTCCGGTATAAGTTTAGAGTCAAAGATTTTTTTGATTTCATGTGTACTATCCCTGTACTACCAAAGGTTTTGGGGAGCTGCTGATATGGTGTAGATTGGAACCTACAGCAGGCCTTAACAAGCTATTAGGGATTGGTGTATTTCCGTAGCAGTCAAGGGATTGCTAAGTTGGACAGTCACTGAATTATTACTTTCAATATAGGAAGGGACCAGAACATTTAGGTCCCAACTTTTACAGGATGCTTCACTTAAGATATTTAGTTGACAAAAGCACTTGTCACGCCCTTAAAGGTGGTTGAAAGATCTATGTTGTCTGCTTGTTTTTATATTTCCTCCATTGCTTCTATTAGAGCTTTTTTTATATGCTCCCAACCTTTTTTTTAGTGATTCCATCCAATCCGTTAAGGACATGGATGTTGGGGGTTCTCTAGGTAACTCAGCGCATAGGGACAAGTCCATGCCAGTAGTGATTTGAAAGGAGTCAAGCCAGTGCTGCTGTGTACTGCATTATTATAAGCAACATTCTGCAAATGCAAATAGATCCGCCCAGTTTTCCTGTTGATAATTTAAATAACATCTAATGTACTGTTCCACCATAGCATTCAATCTCTCAGTGGCCCTGTTACAAACAGGATGAAATGCTGAGGAAAGCCCTGGATGACCCAATGGACTTTAAAAAGTCACTCCAAGAACTTAGCAGTAAGCCATAACACCTCGGTCTGAGATCATTCGACACAGCATCTTGGAGCCAATAAATGTGCTTCACGAATAGTTTCACCATTTTGTTAGCCAAGGTTTCCATTACACACTGTAAAGTGGCTTGCTTGGAAAATAAATCAATAACAGTCCAAATCACTTTTTTTCCTCCACTCTCTCATATTCTAACAATAAAGTCCATTGTGATTTCTTTCCATGGCTTTGTTTGTTCAGCTACTTGTTGAGAAGACCAGGGGGTTTCCATTCTATGTTTCATTGTGGCAACAAATTGAACAGCTTTTTAATAGTCCTCAACAATCAGTCTTCATTTTTGGCCACTAGAAATTTGTCTTCTGACTAAATGTAGGGTTTTTAGAACCCAAAGTGATCCTCCGTCGAGAGTCATGGCTGTGTTCAGTACTATCAGTCTCATGGTATTGGGTACATAAATCTTGGTTCCTTCCAAGCTAATCCTTCATTCATTTGTTCAAATTAGTTTGATTTTCAGGCAACCATGGATCATTTAGAGTGCTGCTTTCAAATTGGTTGTGTTCGGCCTTAGGAGTGGAGAGCTGCATTCTGGCTTGGCCTCTGGTATTGCTTGTTTGCGGGTTGGGATTCTGATTTCATAGTTTGCACTACTTCCTCCCCAGTGACTGTCAAATTGGTGTTTTCTGACAAGCATCCGCAAATAAGATCCCCCCCCCCCCGATATATTTCAAGTTAAAGTTGTCTCTTAAAGTATTGAGCCCAGCAAACTTATTTAGGGAAAGTTTTTGAGGGGTCTTCAGAGCCTCAAGGTTTTTCATGATCAGTCCACACTGGAAAGCTCCGTAACTCCCTCCAGGATATGCCTCCAAGAGAGTAAAGCTCATCACATTGGCAACAGGCTCTTTCTCCCATGAGCTGTTCAGAGCATCCAGAAGTGGGAAGGTGCTTCAGTCTCTTCTGGAAGGCTGGGCATAAAACACCCGGGACGCTCTCCTCCTCTCCACGGGCACTTCCAAGCGTCCCCCAGTTTTTGCTCAGTCTTAGTGGTAAGAGGTTGTGCACTTCCTGACTGGAACAGTTCGAGGTTTGCTCTTTAAACTATTCCCCATTTAAATTGGGTTTTAGGCTTGCCTCTCATTTAATTAAAAAAAAAACAGTTTCTTTCTCATAGCGGAGCATGCCTCTCCACAGGCAGCATTGAGGCCATCGCCTCAGGCAACTCTCTTATCTAACCTTCCATCGTTTTCTCTGCGATTGCAGCAGAGCGCTTGCCAGCCGCGGTTTTCTTTGCCTGGCTTTTATCTGACAGCAGTATTTAAATCGCAACTTCGAGCAGCAGCAGCAGATGGTCAGGCTTTAGCAACGGTGATCCTGCTTCCCACCCTTTTCAATGGCTGCTCAATTTCACGCCACAAATACCACAGGCACGAAATACCAAATACCATTCTCACTGGTTTGCCTTTCTGGGGACCGAAGGGCAATACCTTCCATTTGGTTCTCCCTGGATTGATCTCCCTTGTCTGGTTAACGTTGCATTTAGCCGACTAGTATTAAACAGGCATCTTCTTGCATTTGCATTGGATCATTTATTCGGAGTGAAAGCTGCGAGTGCCATTTTAAATTGGCGGGATTTGGTTTGACAGGAAAGGATTCACCTCAGAGCCTTTATAGCTACTGGGACCAGGATCCAGAATTTTCTCACTTGAGCCAATGTGGGGGTTCTTCCCTTGTTGGGACCTTAGATAATGTTACCATAGACACAGTTATACATGTAGATATAGGCATATGTCTATGTATATGGGCATATATGGGTATACACACAACACACATATACAGTCTTACTATCCTGGAGGAGCATCTACCTTCAACTGCAGGGGAAGGCATCACCCATAAAGTACAAATATTAACAACATAATCATAATCATAATAATTTTTAAAAAAATTAAATCATAGTCAGAGGCAAAACAATCAGTCATACACAATGGAAGGTGACAATCTTCCCGCTCCAAGTCAAATAAGTCCCAAGACAAGCCAGTGCCCCCCAAAAAGGCATCTAAGGCGGCGGATAAGGCTACACCATAGACGGCACCTAGCATTGGAAAGGCAATTCCAGAAACGTGCAGGGCAGCAGACAAGATGGCTATGACACAACAATCTGATCAGAACCCAAAACCTATTGATGAGGCCCTTGGACTTTATCTCCAGCCCAGGCAGGGTGTTTCGGGACAATCTCCCATAGGCACATCTTCTCCATTGAGATGGCCCGGCCAATTCCGGAGGCAACCTTCACTCCTACGGTCGCTGCCCTAAGACAGGAGGAGGGTTACCTGAGACTATCCCCATCGAAATGAGTCAATGGATGGAGATGGCGATTCAAAGGGGCATGGCAGCTGGAGTTCAGCAATCCATCAGGAACCAGGCACTTCTTCGTTCGCTCGGTGTGGGATGCCTGTCCGTCGAACCTCTGCGCAATCAGACAACATCAATTACAGGTATTCCCCAATATTCTCTAACATATCCAGCCCAGGGCCTTCGGGAGAAGGTGACTTTGATGATCAGGATGTTCCCTTGGAGTGGGGTCGATCCATCAGATGGACTTGGATTGTCAGAGGCTGACCCACTAGAACGGGAAATGTCGGACGACGAAGCCTCATTCCGGACCAACCTTACTTTTCTGGACTTTTTCACCCACACCTCTTTAAATCCTACTGTTCAAGGCAAAGAACACCGCTAACTCGACACACATCAGACCCTCATCATTGTTAACAGAGCCTCAGGACAAATCTGAAGACCTTATATTCTTACAACCAGCTAATGAGACAAAACTATTCATTCCCCGTATGTTTACTGAATTAGTACAAAATCAATGGGCATCAGCAGCATCGTACCCAGCCCCCACAGGGTACGAATAAGTGATATTTAATTTGGCACCAGGTTTGCCAAATTTTCTCAAAACCCGGAGGTTGATGAGCCCATTGTGGCACTGGCCTCTTCTTCAACCTTTCCCAATGAGGCCGAGGAAGCCCTGAGACCGAAGAAAAGAGAGCAGAGTTAGCATTCTGTAGGGCACATGTTTCTGACGCCTGGGCCATTAGGGCAGCTACAGCTGCATCCTTTTTTACACACGGCCCCCTCTGATGGCTCTTCCACTTGAAATATTACCGGCCTCAAATGTCAGAGCCCACCAGTACATAGCCAAATTATTGCACGCACAGAATTCTCTGCGACGCCACATTTAATGCAGTCAAATTCTCGTCTAGGGCCACAGCATCTCACGTATCAGCAACGGAGCTGCTATGGTTCGACATTAGCAGGCAGATACCAAGCATAAATGCAAATTGGCATCAGCCCCAAATCGGGGATAAATTATTCTGGCAGTGTCTTGGAGCCCCTCCTTATAGAGAACAGAACACAAGAAAAAAGTGCTTCCCCCTCTTTTTCAGAGGTCTGAAAAACAGAACGCCCCATCATTTGAAGGTTCCTTTCGTCATATATCAGGCCCCGACGTTCCCAGATCTCAAGAGAAATCAGGCTACAGGCCCAGTTTTAGACGGATAGTCTGAATCTTCCCATAGAGTCAGTGGGGACACCAAAATGGAAGAAACCCCAGAGCACTGGAGACCGATTTTTCGCCATCCCAAGTGATCCCCTTGCAGCAGTTCCCATTGTGGTGACTGAAATTGTTTGCTGATCAATGGAAGTTCCACCTCTGATGCATGGGTCAGAGACACTATGAGGTTGGTTTGGCACTATGAGATTTCAATCTCTCCCCCCAAACTTTTTCATTAGGAGCCCTAGGTCCATGGACCCCATTAAGAGGGCGTTGATGCAGGATGCTATCAATCATCTTCTGTATATTTGCGCCATTAGAGAGATCCCATCTGAACAGCGGGTCAAGCTGTTACTCTCGATTATTTGTGGTTCCAAAGAGTTTGGGGGGCTGGAGGCAATTCTGGACTCAAATGTCTGAACAAATCATTGATTTATCGAGAAATTCAAGATGACTACTCTCCCAGTCCATTCTGCTCAGCATCAGAGAGAACGATGTCATGACTTATAGATCTCACAAGAGGTTATCTAACATCTACCAATGAGACCTGCTCACTACAGATATCTTGGATTCTGCTATTGTGATGGCACCATGAATATATCGCTCTGCCATTTCGTCTGGCTTCGGCCCTAGGACTTCTTACCAAGGTCCTCTGCGGCCTTGCGCCTCACTCAGGATCAATTCTGTTCATTACAATGCTATCTGGATGATATCTTTAATTTGTCATCTCCAGACATCAAGCAAAATTGGACACCAAGATCACTCTGGAGACCCTTCAGGGTCATGGTTTTTCCATAAATTGGATAAAAGCCATTTGATCCCCTCAACTAGGTTAGTTCATTTAGGGCAGTAATAATACCAGGAGGGCAAGGTCTTTCTCTCCCAGCACAGATTAAACAGTAATCCAGACTTTGCCAAAGAGATCAGAGCATTTAAGAGGTTTCCCTGGCATTGCTGTTTCAACTGTTAGGAAACTTGATTTCTTGTATTTCCTTTGTGCTTGGGCTCGTTCCATTCTTAGAGAGCTGCAATGGTTCCTGCTACCCTTCCAGCGATCCGGAAGAAGCCACCTCCAATGCTGGATAAAGGTACCGATGTCTCCTCTGGTGGTCGGAAAAGAAGATATAAACAAAGGTGTCATTTCAAGCACCTCGTAGGGCAATGATCACAACACGATGCCAGCCTGGAGGATGGGGAGCTCATTTCCAATCCCACACTGCACAGGGAATTTGGACTATTTTCGGAACAATCACAAAAGCATCAACCTGTTGGAGCTTGAGCAGTTCACCTGCATACGCAGCTTTCTACCTATTTTCCAATCATGGCCACATTTTGGTCTTGACAGATAATATCCAAACCAAGGCTCACATCAAACAGACAGGGGATACCCATTCCAAACTTCTGATGCTGGAGGTGTCAGTTGTCAAGTAGGCCTGAGACCAATCTGCTTTCCTCAAGGCAGAACACATAGCAGGGCCTAAACACACAAGCAGACTGGCTCAGCAAGGGCACAATAGAGCAGCGCAGAGTGCGCATACCCCGGCGTCTTTCAGAAGCAGTGCGGAGGTTTGGGCAACTGGTGATTGATCTATTTGCCTCTCCTCTCAATGCCCGCAATTACCCCAGTATATTTCAATGGGTACCTGACTCAGGGGCGGAAGGCCGTCAATGCCCTGCGTTGTCAGTGCCTCCCGGCTTTATATGTGTTTCCTCCACTCCTGGTAATACCCAGGTTGATCCAGAGTTTATTGGAAGATGAGTGGAATGATATTGGTCGCCCCTTACTGGCTCAGGCGAACGTGTTGCAGATTTGCAGAAACCTTTCCAGAGAACACACCTTGAAAATCTCCACTCGTCGAAGGTTTCCCTCTCCAAGGGCCGATAACTTCACCGAACCCACAATGGCTCAGTCTAGCCATATGGAGTTGAGCGGAGCCGTTTAAGGGCCAATAGATTCTCAGAGGATGCTATGTCACCATTCACGCATCCAGATGGGCCTCAACAAATCATATACACGAGGCACATGGTCCGCCTTCTGTCGCTGGTTCCGGGGTCCTAAAATTTGACCCAACTGCCCCATCAATAGACAATACTGGACTTTTTACAGGAGGGGTTGACAGGGGCCTATCTCTAAATACTTTACCATAGACAGGTGGTGCTTTAGCCTCGGTGATAACCTGGGGTGACCTCCGTTCCATAGCGCCACATCACAATGTCGCAGCTTTCTAGGATGCCGCAAACTTACAACATCCTGTAATTCACTGCTATCCCACCTGGGATCTCAACAAGGGTGTTAACCGCACTATGACTGCCCATTCAAACTTAAGAATCTCACTTAGTCTTAAATTCCTGACATATAAAGTGGCCTTCCTAATTGCAATCACATCAGCTAGGAGAATTTCTGAATTGGTGGCTTGTCAATGAGAAAGGATCTGTGCGTGTTTCATGCGGACAAAGTGGTTCTCAGATTGGATCCATCGTTCACTCCTAAAGTAATTCAGTTTCCACAGAGCGCAGGAAGTTGGTCCTCCAAATTTTGTCCAAACCATCTCATAGCTGGAGCATCAATTGGCATCGACTTGGACATTCGAAGGGCTTTAGCATTTATCATAGACTGCATGGGCGGCATTCTCGAATATCTGAAATTTCCCTGATTCCTATCTTCAACCCATCCACTTTTAGGGCAAAAGCAACGCCACGACCATCGTAGATGGTTGAGGAGCTTACCATTAGCTAAAAGTCACGAATGCCAGTCCATCTCAAGTTCCTAAGGGCATACCAGCCCACTCAACAAGGAGTGGTCAACATCAGCAGCATGGGCCACAAGGGCTTCCATTAGACGAAATTTGGCAGAGCAGCAGCCTTGGGCTTCACCATCTTCTTTGTCAAGAATTATAAAATTGATGTTTATGCCTCACGGACGCTTCATTTTGCAGAAGAGTCCTGCAGAGGGTCCACAGTAGCTTAGGAGTGGATTTCGATCCAAGACAAGGGATCGCTTCGATCCCTAAGGACAGGCAAGCTTCTGGTATGTCCCACTTCTGATCTCTGAAACAGGCTCATGGAGAAAGGGCATTGGTGCTTATCTCTACTCCCCGTTCTCTTGCTGTGAGAGGCATCCAGCCCCACCCATTTCTTTCTGTCTGGTGGGTTCTGTTCCAGTCAGGGATCTAGATTAGTGATGAGTTCCGGACTTTGCACTCAGGTCTTCGCAAAACTGGGGGACACTGAGGAGCGTGCCTCGTGGAGGAGGAGCGCCCAGGAGTTTTAAGCCCAGCGCTTCCCAGAAGAGACTAGAAGCACCTCCCACTCTGGATGCTTTCCCAGCTCACAGAGAACAAGGCATATTCAGGTTAAGTACCAAAGCCTTTTCTCCAAACCTGCCCATGTACGTTCTGTGTCAGTCAACTTTTTTGACACATAAGCACAAGGCATCA